>BHFV01000372.1:1474-28235 GCA_003568905.1 Trebouxiophyceae sp. KSI-1
ATGCAGGGCAGGGCTATGCACATTGGATGAGGAGGGGGGCAGGGATGCTGCACTGCAGCGCGACTGGTGCCGATGCTGCAGGCTGAAGTTGGGGCGCGGGAGGGTTTGGCGAGAGGGTACCAGACGGGGCAGGCGTGACAGGGCAGGGCCAGCCAGCCAAGTGGGGCGGGGCGAGCGGCGGGACGGTGCTCGGCTCGGCCAGGCCAGATTGGTATCATTTCAAACAAAAGGAGGAGGCAGGCGTGGCAGGGCTGTGCACATAGGATGAGGAGGAGGGCAGGGATTCTGCACCGCAACGCGACCGGTGCCGATGCTGCAGGCTCATATTAGGGTGCTGGAGTGTACGGCTAGATGGTAGTTCGGCCGCAGGAGCTGGATAGTCCCTGCACCTCAGCATGGCGGCAGGTGTGGCAGCAGCGCACTAGTGGTGGGTGGCCTGCTTGCCTGGCCCGCACATGAAGGTACTGTTCGCTGCGGCCTGCAGATATATACCTGCAAGCCGGCACCCGACACCGAAGAGGGACATTGGCAAGCTGCAGCAGAATCACAGCATCTCTGCCAGCTCCACAGCGTAACGGGCGGCTGCGGCGTGCCTGGTGCCAGCTTGTCGCAGGCTGTGACAGGCAGGCATTGCAATGCTTACCCCCCCTTCTGCTTGCAGCAGCTGCTGCTGACATGGGCAGGAGAGGCGCGCCCGGAGAGGAGGTGCACCCGAAGAGGAGCAATGGCGCGTTGCTCTCGTTGGCCAAAGCACTCGCGTGCTTGCCCCTGGCTAAAGCATCCACTCTCGGGCCGCCGTGGCTGCTAGTGGCTGCTACTGGCTTGAATCCGGCTGCCACCAGCGAGAAAAAGGGTTCAGCACACTCACACGCCTGCAGCAAAGGGGCACGCCCTCCTGCCTGGGCACGATCTCCTGCCTGCGCAGCAGAGGCGAGCATGCCCATCCAGATCCTTTACAACAGGCGAGGAAGAAGGCAAGTGATATGCTGAAAAAAAGGCAGCACACCTGCTCGACGCCCAGCACCGCCCTGCTTCCAGCGCAGCCAGCGCCTCCTGCTGAAACTCATACAATCTGGGGTAAGTGGCTCGTCATCCGCCTAGCATTCACCCGAGACGACGAAGAGTGACAGTATCGACCTCACGAGTGCGCATGTGGGAGCGTGCGGCCATCAGTAGAGCGACAGTGACCGCTGTAAGCTGCTCCCTGGGTGATGTCGGCAGAATGGTTTTCCCATTCCCATAATTTCGATTATTCCTCGAGTGCGCCCTGCGCGCCTGCAAAGGGTCCATGCGGCGAGGAACTGCCCGCTGCAGCCCAGATATTATCTCTTCAGACCGTATTCACCGCAAGTCGCCACGGCTCACGCTGATTTGCGTCATTAGAATCAAGGATTCGCGATCGCAAGGATCCCCGCGATCTGTTGTGCACAGAGGTTTAGCAACACGTAGAGATCGTCCGCGAAGTGTCTGCACCAAGCTGCGATGTCCCACGCGTCCGTACGGGCGATTTTAATTTTCGAGCTTGGTGCCTTGGAAGCAGAACCTAGTTGCCAAGCCAGCTATGAAGATAGAAAGCGAATCCCCGCTGGCACGGTAAAACTTGATAGCTTCGATTTCCAGCTGATTCTTGACCTTCACTTTGCAACATGAACGGCGTGCTCACCCCCAGCGCTTTCGCACCGGCGCCTGCCGCCCAGGCGCGCCAGGCGCCCCGCGCCGCGCCGATGAAGGTCTTCAGTCGCGCCGGCCTGGCCGCGCAGCTGGGCGCCGCGCAGCAGAGCCTGGCGGGTGCACCCCTGACTGTCCGCCGCGGCGGCAAGCTCGCTGCCCAGCCCGGCCGCAACGGCCTGGTGGTGCTGGCGATCAAGGATGGCGCAACCCTCGACCGCCCGCTGCGCGTCGCCGTCGTGGGTGGCGGCCCGGGCGGCGCCTCCGCGGCCGACACGCTGGCCAAGAACGGCATCGAGACGTACCTGATCGAGCGCAAGCTCGACAACTGCAAGGCGCGCCACCTCACCCTGCCGCAACTATCTCCGGGAGAGGCGCCGCCAGCAGCTGGGCGGCCATTCCGATCGCCCATCGTCGGGCAGCTTCCCTGCTGCTGACTGGCGCGAAATTCATGCCCGGCTGACCACCAGGCAGCCAGCCAGAGCAGGCTCATGCATACTTAGGTCGAGCCCGAGCAGATAAGGTGGCAGCTGGGCCTGACGTGGACTCGCCCTGCCGTGCAGCCGTGCGGCGGTGCCATCCCGCTGTGCATGGTGGATGAGTTCGACCTGCCCGCCGAGATCATCGACCGCAAGGTGACCAAGATGAAGATGATCTCGCCGTCCAACCGCGAGGTCGACGTCGGCCGCACGCTGTCCGAGAAGGAGTACATCGGCATGTGCCGCCGCGAGGTCATGGACGACTTCCTGCGCAAGCGCGCGCAGAAGAACGGCGCCAAGGTGCTCAACGGCCTGGTCATGCGCCTGGAGCAGGTCCGTCCGCTTCCCACTGGCCGAGGCACTCCCCTTGCGCCGTCTTGCACCGCTTCTGGCCAGCTGCTGTTGTCCTGTGAGGAGCAGCCAAGCAGCCTGCTTGCTCACCGCGGCCTGCCCTGGTGCTGCTGCAGGACCAGACGGACGGCCCCTTCACGCTGCACTGGAACAACTACAGCGAGGGCGGCAAGGTCGGCAAGGCCGACCGGCTGGAGGTGGACGTCGTCATCGGCGCGGACGGCGCCAACTCGCGCGTGGCCAAGGAGATCGATGCGGGCGAGTACGACTACGCCATCGCCTTCCAGGCATGCACCCCCTCCTCAACACATTGCAGCGCGCCGCAGGAGCCGGCCACCTGCTCTGGCTGGGTGTGGTTCCCCTGGGCTCGACGCTGACCTGCCTGCGGCCGCACCGCCTGCAGGAGCGCATCCGCATCCCGGACGCCAAGATGGACTACTACAAGGACCTGGCGGAGATGTACGTCGGCGACGACGTCTCGCCCGATTTCTACGGCTGGGTCTTCCCCAAGTATGACCACGTCGCCGTCGGTGCGCTGACCCCTTCACCTCTGTCTACACTGCCACTGTGCTGCCGCCTCTCCCCACCTGCCTGCCAGCTGGGCGGCCTGCTGACGCGCGGCTGCGGCGCTGGCCAGGCACCGGCACGGTCGTGAACAAGACGGGCATCAAGCAGTACCAGCAGGCGACGCGCGACCGCAGCAAGAGCAAGACGGAGGGCGGCAAGATCATCCGCGTGGAGGCGCACCCGATCCCGGAGCACCCGCGCCCCCGCCGCGTCAAGGGCCGCGTCGCGCTCGTCGGCGACGCCGCGGGCTACGTGACCAAGTGCTCGGGCGAGGGCATCTACTTTGCGGCCAAGTCGGGCCGCATGTGCGCCGAGGCCATCGTGGAGGCCTCCGCCCAGGGTGCCTGCTCCCTCCTTTCCCGTCCATGCTGCCAGATGCATGCTTCGATGCAAGAGGGTTTGCATCCTCTGCCGCCGCTGAGCCGCCGCTCCGCTGCCTGCGGCAGGCAAGAAGATGGTCGGCGAGCAGGACCTGCGCGTGTACCTGGACAAGTGGGACCGCAAGTACTGGAGCACCTACAAGGTGCTGGACATCCTGCAGAAGGTCTTCTACCGCTCCAACCCGGCGCGCGAGGCCTTTGTCGAGATGTGCGAGTCGACGTACGTCCAGAAGATGACGTTCGACTCCTACCTGTACAAGACGGTCGTGCCGGGCAACCCGCTCGACGACGTCAAGCTGCTCGTGCAGGTGCCCTCCCGCCTCCCACTGCAGCAGCAGCGGCTGCTCCCCCCACCCCTGTGTAGCGAGAGGCTTAGGGCGGGCTCACCTGCTGCGCTTGCAGACCGTCGGCAGCCTGCTGCGCGGCAACGCGCTGCGCCAGGGCGCCAAGAGCGTCTCCTTCGGCAGCCGGGAAGAGGTCGCCGCCTGAGCGGCCGCCGCCCCGCTCCAGCCCCCGCAGCCGGGCGCCCGCGGCAGCCCGCACTCCGCGCCTCGCCGTGCCCCAGAGGCCATGACGCGCGCCTGGCCTGCTGAGCCCGAGGCCGCGGCCAATTTTGCTCGGGAGCGCAGCCTCGCCTTGCCTGGGCTCGCGGCTGCGTGACTTGTACACTGCCAGCCCGCCAGCGTTGCTTCGCTTTTGGGACTGCTACGTTTGTCTCACAACAATAGTAGGCCCCCTTCACATCGCTGCAGCGGCCGCAGGGGCATGCAACGCCCGTGCGCGACGCGTGCATGCCTCTAGTCTGTAACTGGTTTCCCAGTCTCGAGCCGTTCGTTCCGGATGCTGCAACAAGGCAGCAACAAGTGCATTCCAATCCGGCTTCCTCCTCTCCTGCTGCCTTTTCCTTTCTAGTAGATGCTGTTGAGGATCAGATACGCAGCAACCACGACAACAGCTCCAGCGCCCACAACAATCGCGGGATTCAGGTCGCCGCCGCCGCTGTAAAGGCAATAGCAGTGTCCTCAGCCAGCCGTGCTTTGCAGCCAAAACGTGCTTTGAGCTCTCTGCAGTGGAGGAGTGAAAGGCGCGCACCCGCCCGACTGGATCTCTGCTTTCCTGGCCTTCCGGGTGGCCGTCTGGTTGGCACCGCGCGGCACCGGCTCGTTGTACACGACAAACCTGTGGCCGGGCAGCGGTCGAGTCAGAAGCTGCAGGCGCAAGTTGAGGGGGAAAGGAGCATCAGGTAGCGCGCGGCGCAAGCCTCTCCCTCGAGGCAGAGCTAAAAAATACGTACCGGCGCTTGGGTGCAGAGCATACGGGGCAGCGGTAGGACTTGTCAAGTGATTCAAAGGGCGTGCGCTCGTCATAGATGTATCCGCAGTCCTTGCAGATGTACGCCACCTTGGCCGCCTTTCCGCCTCCCCCGCCTCCCCGGCCGAACAGCGCCTGCGTGGAGACCTGCTGCCGGCTGCCACGCACGACATGCTGTGCCAGCTGCACAGCACAGCACAGCGCTGTGCAGTCAGTGCGGGCTGCAAGCGAGTCACTATCGCTGCCGCCTGCTGGTGCAAGAAGTCAAAGGCTCGCGAATGCATTTGTTCGGGAAGAGGACGCAAGCTTGCAGTTTGCATGCGCCGACATGTGCCGCAAAGAGTCGAAACGCACTGTTGCAGACGCAATGGCCTATTGCATTGATCACTGAAAACCTGAAATAATGTCGATCTGGTAGTCGCTCTGCGCTAGACAGGGACTGCGGCGTCGGGAGCAACATGCGAGGAGAACTTGCGCACCTGCGGCAGCGGCGCCGTGCCCCGGAAAAAGGCGCTGCGGCCAGCGGCCACCCCCGCCGGCACAGTAGTCCGCACCTCAACCGCCTTCATGCTGCGTGTTGTGTCGAGAGCGAGCACAAAGTGCGTGCATGGCCTCTCGCTTGCCAGCCTCACCCAGTTGGCGTTAGCTGGCGTTCGAGTCCACTCGAAATGTTTTACATGTTTGTAGTGGGGCTCATGGTCCCCCAGCATCAGGGTGCTGGCGGATCTGGCCGGCCATGCGGTACGACGCTGCCGTGGCGCGCCGCAAACTCCCGCAGGCTGGTCCTGGCCAGCGCGTCCGCCAGCAGCACGCCGGTGCTGCCGCCGGCGATGCGCACGGCGGCATAGTCGCCCGGACGCAGCTGCACGCGGGCCTCGCTGCCGCTGCTGGCCAGGTCAGGCGGCACCGCGGCGGCCGGCAGCTTCACGCGCTTGAGCGACGCGGTCTTGCCCGTCAGGAAGCCGGCCTCCTTGGCCTCGCCCTCGATCAGCACCTGGCAGCCCCGGACGCCGAGCGTCAGGCCCGCCTAGTCAGCAGGCGTCCAGTCAGCAGCAGGTCAGCAGGCGCGCGACTGACTGACCAGGTGCGTCCGGCCCGCCTCGAGCGCGTTTGTGGCGGCCAGCTCCTCCCGGAACGCGCCTATGATCTCGTGCAGCCGCCGCTTCTTCACCTCCGGCGGCACGTCGTCCTGCAGCCGGCGCCGCGCCTGCTCGCACCGCTGCCTGCCTGGCGCAGCCGTCGCCGGCTGCGCTCCCAAGCAGTGAAGCAGGCTGCTGCCGCTGAAGCGAGCACCGCGAGCTGCAGCCTGCAGGGCTGCTGCTGACCGTGGGGAGGGGAAGCGCGCCTGCAGGTGGCGTGCCGCGCGCGTGCCGCTGCGCTCGGAGTAGGCAAACAGGAAGGCCTGCTCGTAGCGCGTCTCGCGCAGCAGGCTCAGGCTGGCCGCGTGGTCCTCCTCCGTCTCGCCGCAAAAGCCGGCGATCATGTCGGTGGACAGCGCGACCTGCCGGGCACCGCTGCAGGCCTCACAGGCAGCCCCATGGCCAGTGAGGCCTCAGGTGGCGCGCTGAGGCGGGAACGGCTTGCCCCCGGGATGCTGGCCCGGATGTGGGCGGTCAGCGCGTCGTACGCTGGCCGGCCGTAGCCGCGCCGCATGGCGGCCAGCACGCGGGTGCTGCCGCTCTGCGCGGGCATGTGCACCATGCGCGCCACGTTGGGGCGCTCGCGGATGACCTGCGGGTGCGGCGGCGGCCGGCTCTCAGCGCGCGGCGGCGGCCGCTTCTGGACGGGCGGACAAGCGGGGCGCGCGCCTGCAGGACCTCGTCGGAAAAGTCCTTGGGGTGCGGCGAGGTGAAGGCGACGCGCATCTCCGGGTCGACGGCCGCGACCGCGTCCAGCAGCTCGGCGAAGCGCACCGCGCCGTCGCGCTTCGGCTTGTACACGCTGCTGAAGCCCTGCAGGTGCGCGGCCGCTCTGCCTCAGGCGCCCGGCGCTGCCGACGAATGTGCCGCCGCGGAGCCGGCGGGGCAGCGGGCCTGCGCATAGACGCCGAACGGCGCAGAGTCTTTGGAGCGCTCCGAAGGCCACGCGGCTGGCCGGCTGCGGTCGCAGTAGGAGTTGACGTTCTGCCCCAGCAGCGTCAGCTCCCGCACGCCCCGCTCGGCCAGCAGCTTGACCTGCGGGCGGCGGCGGCGGCGGCTCGACGCGCTCTTCAACTGCTGCAAGAGGGATATTGCGGTCGGGCGGCAGGCGGGCGGGCCTCGTCCAGGATGGAGTCCACTGGCCGGCTGCGCTCGCGGCCGCGCGTGAAGGGGACGACGCAGAACGCGCACATGTTGTTGCAGCCGCGCATGATCGACAGGAAGGCGGCCGTCTGCCCAGCCGGCCGCAGTGGCGCGATGTCCGCATACGTCTCCTCCAGGCTCAGCTGCACGTTCATCGCGTCCCGCCGCGCCGCCGTGCCCGCCTGCGCGCCGGCGGCGGGGCGACAGCTCGGCAGGCAGCAGGCTGCGCCGGTGATGAGGCAAAGAGGCGCGTCTGGCGGTCCTGCCAGGCGGCGGGCTGCGGCTGCAGGCCACCGAGAGCGTGGCCTGGCGGGCGCAAAGGGCTGCACCCGCACGCCGGCCAGCAGGCGCGGCAGGTCCCTGTAGGCGTCTGGGCCGACCACCAGGTCCGCCAGCCGCTCGCGCTGCAGCAGCGCCTCCTTCAGCCGCTCCGCCATGCAGCCCAGCACGCCCAGCACGGCGCCCTGCGCGCGTGCTTGAAGGGCCTCAGCTGCCACGCCTGCTGGGCAGGTAGGCTCGCAGTCCCGGGGGGCGGGCGCGCCTGGCCGCCCGGCGCCTGGCGCCCCGCCTTGCGCAGCGCGCCCAGGCGCGAGAAGACCTTGGCCTCCGCCTTCTCCCGGATGCTGCACGTGTTGAGCAGCACCACGTCCGCGTCGGCGGCGGAGCCCGCCTGCCGGTAGCCCTCGGCCGCCAGGATGGCGCTCACGATCTGCAGGCCCCAGGCCCATCAGAGCTGCCTCCAGTGAGCGAGGCCGTGTCAGCAAAGGGGCAAGGGAGCCCACCTCGGTGTCAGACACGTTCTGCTGGCAGCCGTACGTCTCGATGTGCACTGAGGGGCCTGCCGGCTGCGCGCCCTGCTGTCTCTGCGCGCAGTGAGCTTGGTGTGTGAACACTCGCCCCGCTGTCGCGGAGTTGGACCTGTCAGGGGCTGGCGCTCACCCATCCTGCCGCCGCCGAAGCCGGCCGCGGCAGAAAGTGCTCCAGGCCTGGCCCATTCTGTGGCAGTGTTCTCCTAGTCGTTGTTGCCTGCTGATGCTGCGATGTGCTCGCCGAGTAGTGACTCTGCTGCCGCTCGGCTTGCAGAATCGCAGTGGCTGCTGCCGATGCCCGAGCATGCCCACCGCCGTCCAACAGTCCGGCGAGCAGGCGACGCGCCTGCCCACGTCGCAGCATGTTAACAACAGACTCCTTCACGATACCACGGCACCGACAGGAGTCGCGGTTGATCAATTCAGCGCCAGGCTTGCCGGCTGGCGCGCCCCCCCTGGTGCCAGGAAAAAGTGAAGCACGGCAAGAGTTCGTGCTGCTGCGGGAGGCGAGTAAAAAGGCGATCGGAAGAGAGATGCACGATCGTGCTCGCCGTGGCTTGGCGCTTCTCTGAGGAGCTCGGGCGAGGGCTTTGCTGCATCCGCCTTTCTCGCCGTCAAGGCGCGCTTCTTCGCCTCTTGAAAGAGTCCCACCAGTATCGTCAAAGTACTGATATCCACGAAAGTTGCGTGGGGTTGCCTGGCCGCTTCGCGCCACTTCCGGGGCAGCAGCCGGGGGGGGGGCGAAGAATCCGCGTGCCCATTTCGCGAGCGACGCGCCGTGAGCAGCGTTGGCTTCCGATGATGTCTGTATGAGGCTGAATTGCCATTCCAGAACGTGTTTCAGCTCGCGACCCGCCCGTGCAACGGCCTTAGCAACCGTAGTGCATGCACGCCCGTCATCTGCGAGCGCGGGTGCCGTACTTGCGTTCGAAACTGTTTTCCACCTCTATTTTCAGTGCCCGTGATTCATCCTTTCACACTGCGGCAGCACGCAAGCCGCTTAGCACTCGCTTCCATTCACGCCGTTGCGCGCCAGTGCCCGCTGCTTTCCGTTTTCCTGCGGTTCACCCAGGCTTCCCTGGCAGAAGAGGGCCTGGCTTTTCCGTGTGTCGGCCCCATTACGGCGTATAGACGCGCTTGAATCCGCTAAAAGCCGGCGAGCATGTAGACTCGCGCACAAACGCTCTGTCTTGCCCCGCAGGCGAGGAGACGCGGCGATGGACTTCACAAGGGAGCAGCCGCTCCGCCTGGAGGTGAGGCGGGAGAGCAGGCGGCGCAGGGGCCGGCGGTACAAGAGCACGCACAGCATCCTGCTGCCGACGATCAGGGAGACTGAAGTCGCCTTCACAGTGCCTCCCCACCTGCTGGGGCCTGACCAGACGCAGGTGCCTGGCTCCTCCTGGCGCTGTTGTCAAAGAATCACGCGTCTCGGGAAGCAAGCTTGCGAACCCAGTACCGGCTTTGTTGCAGCTGCGGACGGCGCCCGCCGACCGGGGCAGTTTCTTCTCCAGCGCGGCCAAGAACTCCTCCGAGACCATGGCCTACTACTACGTCTCCGCCCTGCCCGGCAGCCGTCTCAAGATCTCGGCCACCGTGAGCGACGAGCCGTGCGTTCCCCCTCAGCAGCCGCACAGGGCCCGCCGCCCAGAGCTGCGGCGCCAGCGCCTCACGCCGCGCCTGCACCCCTGCAGGGCCCCCGAGGCGCCTGCCGACGCGGCCGCGGGCCTGCCGGAGGCGGCAGCAGAGCCGTCAGACAGCGAGTACGCCAGCGCGGCCGAGGAGCTGCTGCCGGAGACGGGCGAGGAGCAGGCGGACGCCGAGGCGCCTGGGCCGGAGCCCGAGCCGGACGCTGGCAACGAGCCAGTGCCGGGCGGGTCGTGCCCCGGCAGCGACGCCGACGGCAAGGCGGGCCTGCCGCGCTTCCGCCTCAACTGGAGCCGGCAGCTGCTGCCAAAGCTCTCGCCGCGCGGCCGCAGCCGGCAGGCGCCTGCGCTGCCGCCCGGCAAAGGGTGAGCTGTCCGGCGCCCACACAGCCGGCCTGGCCCGCAGCGGGCCCGGGCCGGCCGCTCACCGGCGCGGCTGGCCGCCTGCAGGAGCGAGTGCGAGGAGGTGATAGCCGTCGTGACGCTGCCGCTGTCCCGCAGCTCCTCCTTCAACAGCGACGGTTCCGAGTCGCCGCCGGCCGCCGCGCACTCGGCGCTCAGCGGCATGATCGCGGGAGGCGAAGACTGCAGCAGCGCCGCGCCCGCCGACGAGCCGACGGGCATCGCGGAGGTGCCGCAGGTGCGACTGGCGAGCTGCCCCCTGCCTGCTCGTCGGAAGCTCCCTGTGGCAGCCGTGACGGGAGGCCGCAGACGGTGTCGGTCTGAGCGCGCCGATGGCTACCCCCGCCCCAGCAAATGAGCAGAAGCAGGCCGCGTGCCTGCAGGCCCCCAGGGAGCAGGCGCGGCAGCGCAGCCTGCAGCTGCGCCTGTCGATCCAAGTCCCCAAGGCCAGCGCAGCCTGCGGCGGCGGCAGCAGCGGCGACGAGAGCTCCGACACAGAGATGTCCAGTCCCTGCGGCGGGCGGGTGGCACGCAGGCGGGTCCCGGACGCAGCCTGGATGCCGCAGAGGCCTGCCCCTGCCCGGCAGCTGACCTGCTGCGGCCGCGCGTGCAGCCCGGCGGGGGAGCGGGAGTCGGGCGACTCGCGGCGGCGGGAGCTGCTCAGCCTGCGCTCGGACTCGGCCTTCCGGTGCCGCCGCCTCGCAGCCCTCCGCAGCCGCGCAGCGCCTTTGTGGCTGCAACCCCGGGCACTGACTGCGCTCTGCCTGCGGCGCAGCGAGCTGGACAAGGGGCTGCCTGCGGGCGCCTGCAAGCAGCGAGCCGCTGCCGCGCAGCCGCCCTGGAAGACGCCGCCCCGCCCCGGCCTGCGCGCGCTGCCCGCCCTGCCGGCGGCCGAGGACGACAGCCTGGCGGCGGCGGTCAGCCAGTCGCAGACGCCCGAGCAGCTGCAGGCGGAGATCGCGCGGCGCCAGCGCCAGCTGGCCAGGCTGGTGGCGGTGCACGGGGCCTGGTGCCAGGCGCTGCGCGTGCCGGCTGCGGGGGCGGCGGCCGCCCAGGTGCCCCGCGCCGCCACGCACCTCCCTTGCCGCAGCCCGGCCGTGGCAGGGCGCTGACCGCGCCGCTCCTGCAGGAGGCGGGCCTGGCGACGGACGACTCGGCCCGCGTCAGCGACGCCTCTGACGAGGAGATGTCCAGCCGGCCGGGCAGCGGCAGCGAGGGCGAGGCGCCGCCCGCGCCGCCGGTGGCCGCGCTGCGGCTGCAGGGCGGCGCCCTGTACCAGGGGCAGCTGTCGCCGCGGGGCGCGCCGCAGGGGCTGGGCAGCTACGAGATCCCCTGCCCCGACGTGAGCCTCCTCCCCCCCTCCTGCCGCCAGCATCAGCCCGGCCCACCACCTGCAACCCCCCCGCCCCCCCCCCCCCCCCCCCCCCCCCCCCCCCCACCCCCCCCCCCCGCGGCCCCCCCCCCCCCCCCCCGGCCCCCCCCCCCCGCCAGGCCCGCCCCCGCCAGCCCCCTTTCCCACCCCCTGCCCGCCCTGCCCCCCCCCCCTCCCCCCCCCCCCTCCCCCCGCCCCCCCCCCCCCCCCCCCTCCTGCCCGCCTCCCCTGCATCGCGCCAGGCCCGCAAGCGACGCCCCCTCGGTGCGGCCGCAGCCGAGCGGCCCCGGCGGCCGCGTGGAGCGCTACCAGGGCGAGTTTGAGCGCGGGCGGATGCACGGCCTCGGCGTCTACTGCTTCGCCGACAACGGCTGGTACTCGGGCGAGGTGGGCGGCTCAAAAGCACTCGCACACAGCACAGACTGCGGGCGGAAGCCGTGTGCTGAGCGGGCCCGGCCGGCGGCGCGCAGTGGGTCGGCGGGCGGCAGCAGGGCTACGGCCAGCGCGTGTTTGCCAGCGGCACCGCCTGCCTCGGCAGCTTCTGCAAGGGCGGCAGCCTGGCGGGAGCCGGCGCCTGCTTCTACCCCTCCGGCGACTCCTACCAGGGCGAGGTGCGCCGCGCTCCATGCGGCCGGCCCGCCGCTCGAAGCGGGTGCCGGGCCAGCCGCTGACGCTTCTGCGGCCCCTCTGCAGTTCCGCGACGGCGTGCCGCACGGCATGGGGCAGCACAAGGCCGCGGACGGCGCGCACTACTGCGGCAGCTTCTCCAAGGGCCGCCGCGCCGGCCTGGGTGCGCTCCCTCCGCCGCCTGCCGGCCCGCTGACGAGCAGCGCACGCCGCGGGCCGCGTCTGCGCGACTGAGGCCCCCGCCGGGCGCGCGCCGGCAGGCGTGTACCGCTTCCCCAGCGGCGACAGCTTTGCCGGCGCGTTCCGCGACGACAGCCCGCACGGCCTCGGCATCTACACGCTCGAGGGCGGCGAGCGGCTCGAGGCCGAGTTCCGGCACGGCGAGGTGCACGGCTTTGGCGTGCGCGCGCTGCCCAGCGGCTTCATGGCGGCCGGTGCGCCTCCCTTCTTGCAGCACTCCACACGGGAGGCAAGCTGCACGAGCCGAGGATGCGGCGCGACGCGCTGCAGGCAAGTGGGAGCGCGGCAAGCTGCTGTGGAGCCGCATGCTGCGGCGCGAGCTCGACACGGACGACCTGGCGGACGCGGACGCGGAGGGCATCGACTTTGCGGTCGAGGTCGCGCGCAACGCGCGCCACGCCGCCCGCATGGCCGGCCGCGCCGCGCGCTCCGCGCGGGACGAGCCGGGCGCGGCGGCGGCCGCCGCCATCCGCGCCTCGCTCGCGGCGGCGGACCGTGCGGAGGACGTCGCGGCGCGCGCGGCCCGCGTGACCGCCGCCTAGCCGCGCAGCAAGCGCACACGTGTTCTGGTGACCTTGATGGTTTGCCTTGCGGTTCGGCGCATGTTCGACCCGCTTCCGGAGTTGCCCCTGCGCCCGGTGCGCAAAACTCGCATGTGACAGGCACATTAGCTCTCTTTTATGGCCAGTCGTCCCGGGTCTGTGAAACCATCAACCGCCTCCTGCAGCGCCTGTTTGGCTCCCCCACCCACAACTGAACAGCCGGTACACCGGCACCCACCTCCTTCCCGCCGTGATGAGGCGTCGTCTCTTCTTCCCGCATCCAAGTCTGCGCCTGTCGATATAGTTGGGTGGCTGACGCCCACCACTCGCATTGAATTGCTTCTTTATTCCCAGCGCGCCCAGCAGCGCAGCAGGCCTCCGCGCCCTGCTGGCCCGTTTTCCAAGTCCCCTCGTGGCTGGGCCGCCAAAGTTTGGTAGGTTGCAGCTCGGCTGTCGTTCCAGGCCCCTTGTCTGCTAGGCCCAGTGGATCGAAGCTCTCTCTCAATGAGGATCCGGCCTGCTCGTCTCCGTGTACTGTTTGGCCTGCCTGCCTGCTGCTGGTGATCACGTGGAGTCGATGATCTTTTTCATGTTGTAACGTGTGCAAAAACCAGATGATGCCTCTTTACACGTCATCACGAGAGGCCTCTCAGCCGCTTCGCGGCTTCTTATGTTGTCAGTTGTCAGTTCAGTTGTCGTCAGTTGTTCATCGGAACAAAAAGCAGAGTGCCCCAAAAAGCGGAGGGACGAGTATCCTGGGACGGCACCTTCATCTTCGTGGCGAGGAGCGCGGCAGGCTGTCGTCGCCACAAATTCGAGGTGTTTGCGCCTTCAGACGCTCGCCTTGGGCCTGCTTGCGATTTGTCCTCTCAAGTTCTGCTCCTGAGCGCCTGGGCATGCGGAGCACATGCGGGCAACCCCGCTCACGAGACCTCTTCTGCCCGCTCTTGGCAGGCAGGTTGGCGGCAAAGGGCGCAAAGCCTGGCACTAAAATGAGCGGCTACGGAACCGGTGCGGCTGGTAAAGCTCATTCCTCAGGAGTACTGGCCTCCCATCTGCTCCCCTGCTGGCTGCTCGGAGAGCACTTCTGTGATCCAGCAGGCGCATACGACGAGCTGGGCGTTGCCCCACGCCGCAAGCCGCTGCCGACTGTGCTGCGCTTCGTGGCGGCGCTCATACTGCTGGTGCTGCTGGACGCGCTGTGGATCCAGCTGATCACCAAGAAGCTGCTGGGCATCGACTACTTCTCCATCGTGCAGCAGATCCAGGTCCTGACCAGCAGGGCGCCACTAGCATGCCGTTATGACAGTAGTGGGGCGCTGACCCCTGGCGTCGCATCCCTGTGCCTGCAGAATGCGCCGATCGCCTGGCGCTGGCAAGGCCTGCTGGCGTACCTGTCTCTGGGTTACGCGGCCGCATTCATGACAGAGGGCGCCACGGCTGAGCAGTCTGCGCTGCTGGGCGCCCGCATCGGCTTCATCATATATTCTGTGCGCTTCCTCCCACCCGGCCTGCTGCCGTCCGTTCAGCCCTCACCTCATTTGCCCCACCTCATTTGCCCCACCTCATTTGCCTGATGTATGACCTGGCACTGTGCAGGTTTTCGACTTCACCTCCACGTTCATGGTATTTCTCATGCCCCCTCCTTGCTGGGCCCCTCACCTGCCCCCCTTCCATCCTGCACATGTCTGACTTGGCACGCTGCGAATGCAGTACAACGGCTGGACGCTCAAGGTGGCGATCTGCGACAGTGCGCTCCCGCCTGCCAGTGTTCCAAACCCCTCTTCGCCTGAATGCCTACTTGCACTCTCAATTGATTGGCTGCTTGTTTGTATGCAGCAATCTGGGGCACTCTGCTGTACTCAATCACCGGCTACGTGCTTCACCTGCTCACTGCCACCTCCCTGTGGCAGCGCCTGTGAGGGTGCCGCATCTGCAGATCTCAGAGCACCCCACGTCCACAATCAGGCTGCAAATGTACAAGGCGCAGCCCCTGATGAGACCGGCCGCCCGCCGGCCGCTCTGCCGCTCCTCCCGCGCAAGCTTTCCCTGCGGTGCGAGCGCTTGTAATGGCAAAGTTACTTACATGCTGTCCACCCGCGGCAAGCTCCAAAATGGACGTGACAAGCCCACGGCGCCCCTCCCCGCTCGGGGCACACGAGGCAAGGAGGGGGAGGGGCGGCCTGGCAATGCAACGGCAATGCAATGAGTCCAGTTTTCTGCTTGTCGATAGGGCAGGCTGCGGCTAAAGAGACCAGGAGCTGCATGAGGGGGCAGTCATTGGGTAAGAATCCACTGAGCAGGGCTGCAACGAGCAGCTGCCACGAGCCGCGGCCAAGTGCGCGGCAGGCGCGTGCTGCACGGGCAGGAGGAGGAAGAGCTGCGGACCAGGGATCGCCGCAGGAGTGGTGCTTCATGCAAGCAGAGAAAGCGAGGTTGCCTTGCTCCAGGCCTGGCCAGCCGCGTCCCGCAGCGCTGGCACTAATAAAAAGCATGCGGCCGGGCTGGGAGCTGCCGTGAAAAACGAGAGCAGGCCAGCAGGATGGCAGCGGGCGCCACAGCAAGCACCCGACCAGCAGCGCAGGCGGCAGGTCGTTGGCTGGGCCGTGGCGGCCACAGGATTGAACAGAGGAGGGAGGTCATGCGGAACAGTCTTGCGACGGCAGGCACGAGCGGCGGTCTGCGGGGCGACAATCTCACCCGGCGCAGCCCGCAGCCCCCAGGGGGCTAGAAGCCCGCTGTTGCGGCCGGCAAGAGGGTGGAAACCAGGTGCTAATATGCAAATGCGGAGCGGCGTACTTAGGTGACGAGGGAGCCGGTGAAAGTACCGGAGAAATGGGGGAGGGGTAAATGGGGGCAGGGACGGCATCGTCAGGCGTCTCGATCGGCGGCGCGGCGGCGGAAGGCCCACAGGCGGCCGCGCTGCTCGGTCAAGGCCTTCACGTCTTGCACGGCAGACCGGGAAGCCTGCGGCAGGCCTGCAAGCACACCGAGCACGTGAGCGCCGCCGCCACTTTCTTGGCAGCTCGCTTCTGGCAGGGCATGCATCCAGCGCGCACCGGCCGGCGGCCTGGCCGCAGCGCCCTCCGGCAGCGTCTCAATCTTGTATGTTTGGCTCTTGCCGGCCAGCTCCAGTGCCGCGCTCTGCGCCACAGGGCACGGGTCCAGTGTCTACAGCTCCATGCGGCGCAGCCAAAGGGCGGGGGAGGGCGGCGGGCGGCTGGAAACCGCACCAGAGACGACCTGACGATCGCATCGGCGGCCGTCGCGCCCAGCGTGTCCTCGCGAAAGGAGCTCTTCATGCGAAACAGGTCCTCCTTGCTGCCGCTCTGCAGGCACATGCATGGGGTTTCCTGAGCTCGGAGCCGCGGCGGCCGCTGCTGCAGCAAAGAGCACAGAGGTTCAGCAGGATTGAGCGCCTTGCCTTGCGCAGGCTGGTGCGCCGCGTGCGGGCCAGGCTGCCGGCACGCAAAGAGGGCAGCTCCTCCGGCGAGGCAGAGGAGCCATTGCCCGGCTCCGGCATGATGCTGCGGCCGGAGACTCCAGGCAGCGCTGCCGTCGGCACCTGCAGTGTCGGCGGCCCGCGTCATCCCGCCGCTTTTCGGAGACAGCTCCAGCCTGGCGAATCAGCTGGGAGAGCGCCTCACCTCTGCGGCTGACCGCGAGGTCGCAGAGGCCTGCTCCGGCAGCACTGCTGCCGCAGCGGGCTCTTTGCCGCTCTTACTGGGGCTCGGCGCCTGCCCGGATGGCTGCGTGGCAGCCGGCGGCGCCTGCGACCGCGAGCTCAGCAGCCGGCGGCGGCCCGAGGCGGGACCAGCGGACGTCTCAGCGCCCTGCGCCTTGCCGGGGCTGCCCTGCGAGCTGGTGGAGGAGCAGTCCAGGTGCAGCGGCGGCAGGCTCGAGGGGCCAAAGGCCTGCCGCGGCTCCTGCAGCGCGTCTGGCACGTCAGCTGCGCTCTTGGCAACCCGCCTTCGCCGCAAAGGGCGACAGGGAGGGGCAGAGCGCACGTCCGCAGCTTTGCTGGGGACGGCTGCAGCGGCCATGTTCTTGCTGCTGGACGCTTGCTTGAGCAGCGCATGCTTCAGCTCGGCGCCTGTCTGCAGCTTGGCCTGCAGGTCTGCATTCATGACGACCAAGCCTCAGCAAATCCCAAAGCAAGGGCCAAAGACTGTGCGCTGCGCCAGCAGGCCGGCAGCAGCACCCACCTTCCGACGGCTCTGGCGGCGGCTCAGCAAAGGCCGACAGCGGGACGCCTGCTCGCATCCACAGGCCGGTGCCGCCGCCCGCGCGCGGCATTGTCGCCTGCTGCTCCGCCTGCTGGGGCTGGAAGCTGAACGCAGGGTTGCTGGGCTCTGAGGGCCCCAGGCTCGCCTCGCTGACGCCGTTGCCCCGCACGCCGCTCGCGACCGTCAGCTCGCTGGCCGTGCTGCTCCTCCTGCAGGTAAAGGCGACGTCGGCCATCCGCTCAGCGCTTGAACTGCTGGCCTCTTGCCCACAGCAGAAGCCTTCTGCTGGTCACGCACCGGCTCGTAAAGTCTGATGAGTTGCCCGTGTAGTGCGGCTGCAGTGGCAGGCCTCCTGGCTGCAACCACTCATCGTCGCTCGCTCGCTGCAGCAGCTGCTCACCGGCCGGCTCTGACGCGGCTGGCTGCCCGACGGCAGCAAACCTGTCCTTGGTCTCACGCTGCGGACAACCCAGCCAGACTGTAAGCGCCTGAGCTGCCCTGCCCGGCCTCACAGCCCGGTAGTAAGCTTCACAGGCAAGGGCGGAAAGGCGCACCCTGGCTACCAAGTGATGGGGTGCCGGGTTCTCCTGATTCGCGCCTGTCACAGTGTTCATGTTCAGAGGCAGAGATAAGCGGGACCAGGGGGACGGGCAAGCTCTGAGCAGCAGGTGGAGTCCAGTCACACCGTTTGACTGCGACGGCGGCGCCTTGGGGCTGGCCGGCTCGGCCGCCTTGCGCCCCCAGAGCCAGGAGAACGCCTTGGCGGCCTTCTTGGCTGATGGCGCCTCTTTTGCGGGCGGCTCGCGCTCCTCGGCTTTCTCCTCAGGCGCCGGGCTGTCGCTGCTCGTTGCAGCAGTGTGCTGGGTTGCAAACTGCACTCGCTTGCCACTGAGTTTGATCTTGCGCGCCTCCCGGGCTGCAGCTGCAGCGGCCGCCTTCAAGCTGGACAGCGGCTTGGTGCTCAGGGCTTTCCTAGCGTCGTCAAGCTCCTGGCGGGGGAGCGGGTCGCTGCTGAGCTCATCCTCCTCCTCCTCCTCTGCATGTTTTCCAATCCGGTTACCAAGCAGAAGCAGAAGCGGGATGTGCATTCCTGTGCATGGGGCCTGCGCCTACATCGCACACCCAGCGCATGCAGGGCGAGCCGCACCGTCGTCAGGGTCTCCGATGTCCTCCAGGAACTTTTGCAGCTTGACAGCCTGCAGGCCGGGCCGCTCCGCCGGCGCTATCCTGGGCGACCCCTCCGGCCACAGGCTGCCGCCATCCACCTTTGTGGGCGTCTCCTGTGAGCAGAGGCTTGAACGATGAGCTAGGATTGCTATAACCGTGCCCGGTCAGGAGGCATCGCCTGTGGCCCAGGGTCTATTGGAAGGGTGCCTGGCACTCCTCCAGATCCCGGTCGAGGCGGCGCGCTTGCTCCACCGCCTGAGGACCACGGCCAGCCACGCCGGCGATGACAGAGTCGTAAGCCGAGCTATCGGTGTCCACGCCACCCCATGCTGAACGGTCGGACGTCCTCACTGCAAGCAGGACCACTCATCAGACAATTGTCTGCCGTGCATGGTCGGAGGAATGCAGGCATGCGGGCTGTGAACCTTGCAGGTTGTTGCCACGCTGATCTGGCAGGGGCAGCAGCGTCGATAGTCCAGCAACTGCGGCTGCTTCATCCGGCTCCAGGGCTTTCTTGCCTGCACTCACAGCACAGTCCTTCGACCGCTGCAGCAATTTGCACTGCAGCAGCTCTCCACCTGGCAAAGGACAGCAAACTCACCGCCAGTCCCGCGAGCACTGCCGCCTTCTGGTGTGCCAGTTTCAAACCGCTTCTTCAGCTGGCTGACCAGGCCCGTCCCTGCAGGCATTCAGGGCACTTGACGAGCATGCAAACGCGCGCAACGCGCACAGCACAAGCGCGTCGAGGAGTGCGCAGCACTTGACAGTTGCCCAGGACAAATTTTCCTCTAGCACAAGCACGTGGAACGACAGTCGCTTCGGAGTGCTATCTCTCGGGCGCGAGATGAAGACACCTTTTGAAACGGGGTCCGACATCCGTCCAGGCGCAGGCTTGCCACGCCCTCACTCCAGCATCGTAATGGAGCACTGCAATGATGCACCTGTCACCACGAGCGAGCAGCAACCGCTGAGCAAGCAGGGTCTTGCAGCGATGGCCATGCCGTTGCGCGATGCTCGACACGACGCTAGCGAGCCACGGCTTGCACGAACATTTCATGATCCATCCGCAAAAACTTTCCGGCAGTCTCGCTGCTTTCTCAGCTGCGCGGCCGGCGGCAGGGGGCAAGATGCGATCACCTGTGCGCGCGGACGCGATGCTGGGCAGGACGTGATGACGTTGTCAGGCCTCAAGGGTTGAACATGATGATCGCTATAGCACTCTTCCAAAGAGATCCCAAGTGGTTGACGTCCAAACACGCAGTTGCGGTTTGTCGACTGCAACGTTGCCGGGACGGTCCCGGCAGTCCGCAACCCGAGCCGCGCGACAGTCGTCACGGCGCGAAGCACGCGACACCTGGTGGGCCTGCGAGGGCTCAACACGGCAGTTTTAGTGCGGTTAGTCGAGCCTTGGGGCCTGCTGCCTTTATCAGTCAATTACAGGCCCCTGCCTCGGCAGCGCGCGCTGACGATCAAAACAGGTCGCACTCGTGGCACCAAGCCAGCCAACCAAGGTGTGCTTAGGTCGAACAGATAGCCCTGCGAATGCTGCGCACATAAGAGTGCACTCGCCCCGCACCCTTAAATGCTGCAAAACAAATCAGCAGAGCGCCTGCCAACAGCTTTACTCGAGCGCAACCAAGCGAGAAAGGCAGTCATGGGCTGCCGTTCCTGGCGCAGTCCTACAATCCAGGCATTCGGCGGGTCAGGTCGGGTCTGTCTGCACGGCAGCAAAACAGCTGCAGAGAAAACACACTCTGGCTCTCACTCGAAACACGGACGACCAGCAGGACCAAGACTGGTTGCAAGGAAAACAGACGCACAGCACCACCACGACCACATCCTGGCTTGTCAAAGCAAAGACGACTCTCCCCAAGCTGGCGAACCGCGCGGGGCGCTCACAGCCGCCCCCGCAGCAGCGGCGCGCCGCAAGCCGCCGGCGCGACGCCGGCGCCCTCCTGAAAGACGACCTGCCCGCGCACGTAGGTGGCCGCCACGCGGCCCAGCAGCGGCAGACCCGCGAACGGCGTCAGCTTGTGCCGGTGCAGCAGCGCGCCTTCGCTCGTGTCCGCCAGCCGCTCTGGGTCCCACACCTGCGAGCAGCGAGGCCTTTGGGATGCCATCAACCCCCACCACCAGCCTCCCATGGAAGCCCCGCTCCCCTGCTGTCCTTTTCATCGCTGCCTCGCCCAAACAGCCCCCAGAATCGATTGTGCCAGGCATTTGCGTTGCCTCCGTTGCCGGGCCGCTGCTTCCCTCTCGCCGGCTCCCGCACCAGGGAGACCCTCACCACAAAGTCGGCGTCCAGGCCGGGCGCGATGGCGCCCTTGCGGTGTGCCAGGCCCGCCAGCGCGGCCGGCGCCGCGCTGAACCAGCGGGCGAGCCACTCGGGGCCGAGGCCCTGTGCGCGCGTCGCGTTCCACGCCGCCGCCAGGTTGTACTGCAGCCCTGCGCCAGCAATGGTCCCCTCCCCCCTGTCAGCACAAGGCGACTGCGGCAGCGGCGCTTGAAGGCTGCTGGAGCAGGGGGGGCGCGCCTGCGATGCCGCCCCACGCGGTCGAAAAGTCGCCCTCCTCGAGCCGCTTCATGTCGGGCGGCGAGGGCGAGTGGTCGCTGGCCAGGCTGTCGATCAGCCCGTCGCGCAGCCCTCGCCAGAGGTCCGCCTGGTTGCCCGCGCCCCGCAGCGGCGGCGCGCACTTGAAGCGCGTGTCGCCGGGCGGGACGGCTTCCGACACGAAATTGAGGTAGTGCGGGCACGTCTCGACGGACAGCGGCACGCCTGCGCGCGCGCGCGGTGCTCGCGGACGTCCGCGGAGGGGGCGCGCATCGCGGCCTGATCGCTAAGGGCAAAGCGTGGCGACAGGCCTTACCGCGCGCTTTGGCGTCCGCGATCAGCGGCAGCGCGGTCGCGGACGAGAGGTGCGCGATGTGCAGCCGGAAGCCCGGCGCGGCGGCGCCGCCGTCCGCCGCCAGCAGCCGCAGCAGCAGTCGGATCGCGTCCTCCTCCCAGCGCGGCGGCCGCGAGCGCTCCCAGCTGGCGTGGCTGCGCACGTCGCCCTGCGCGGGCCAGCCAGGCAGGACGCCTCAGACGCCAGCGGCGCCTTGCCGTGCGAGGCGGCTGCTGTTGGGCGCCAGAGGTGCGCCTGGAAGGGGTGCCCGTCCGGCAGCTCGGCGTGCACGTAGAAGGGCACGCCGGCGGCCTTGAGGACCGGCAGCGCTGCCGCGATGTCCACCGCCGCCACGCTGCCAAAGTCGACTATCCCTGGGCGCGTGCCGCTCCTCAGCCCCCGCCGATCAGCATGGCCAGAGGGGGGGGGGGGGGGGGCGGGGATACCTACCTGAGGGTGACATGAACGACTTGAAGCCGAGCGCGCCCGCGTCCAGCAGGCCCTGCAGCGTGCTTGCATTGGCGGCGTTGCCTGGCACGAGGCCGCCCCAAAAGGCGGCGTCCACCCACAGCTTTGCCTGCATGCGCCCGCCGCGCCCTCTTATGTGCACAGAGGTTCCATGGCAGCTGGACAGGCGGCGAGTGGAAGGGTGAGGGCGGTGCCTCAGAGGCGGCCACCGAGGCGCGCAGCAGCTCGCCGCTCACGATGGCCGGCAGCGCATTGAGCGGCATGACGACAACGGTGGTGGTGCCGCCCGCCGCCGCCGCCTTGCTCCCAGTCTCAAAGCCTGCACGGTGCGCGCACGCATCAGCCTCTCACAGCCTCCTGCCGTCCACAGGCACCTGGCAGGGGGGGCAGTGGGGCCGCGCCCTCCCAGTGCTCGCGGCCGGGCTCGTTGAAGTGCACGTGGGTGTCCACCAGGCCGGGCGAGACCAGCAGGTCGCCGTAGTCGGCCACCTCGCTGCCGTTGAACCGCGCGAGCGCCGCGCTCGTCAGGCTGCCGGCGCCGTCCAGGGCGGCCACGGCCGCAATCTTGCCGCGCTTGACGTGAACTGCCCCCGCGACGGCGGCCGGAAATCAGCTCCAGTGTTGAAGAGACCTGGTTTGAGCGAGTCGTGGCAGGGAGAGTGCCTGCGGCCGGCGCGATGCCATCTGGCAGCACGACGTTGCGGCTGACGATCACAAAGTCGTCCAGCGGCTGCAGGCCGCAGCTGCCCTTGGCGCCGCTGGGCGTTGAGAGCCTGGCCAGCTGGAAGATGGTGTGGCCCAGGACGGCCAGCAGCACGGTCTGTACGGCGCCCAGCACGATCCAGCGCATCGTGGCTCGCTCTGGGCGGGCGCCGGTGCCCCAGCGCCGCCCGACTCAGCCGCTAGTGCTTCCCGCCCTGGCTCCTTCCCGCCGTCCGCCCGGATCTTGCTGCGCACGCACAGCGGCGCCTCCAGCGCGCGTGTCTGACTTTCTGATGCTTCCTTTTCTGCGCGGGCGACCTCGAGAAACAGTGCGGTTGACCTGATTGTGCGGCGCGAACTAACAGCGCGCGTGATTGAGCTGGGTCGCAGCCGGCTTTGAGACGCCGAGGCGGCCAGAGAGCGCGCTGTGTTATCGCGAGCAAGGCGCGGGGCACAGCGATGCGGCCTTTCTGACACGGCTGACACATTCTTTGGTGCAAGGTGCCATGTGCACCCTACGCCTTCATTCCCTTGTTTCCAGTGATAGCCTGCACTAGCGAGCACATGTTTTCCATCCCATGCCCGCTGCTGACCAGTGCGGCGACCCAGCGAAAGCACTTGTGCATGCCCGACATGCCATGCCGTCAGCCCCTGCTGCCAGACGCCACCAGTAGCAGCATGACCCTGACATGCACGGCATGCAGGACCACCAGCAACATCTGCCGTTTCCGAGAAGCTTGTCAAGTTGGTGTTGCCCCATCTCCCCCCGCCGGCAGCCCCTCCTGCAGTAGCTCGGTTGTTGCCGCCGTTGTCCAAGGTGACGTTGCTGTTGCCAGTGACTTTGCTGATGTGGGTTCTCGGCACGCAAGTTCCAGAGGCAGCCGTGCTGCACGAGGCAGATTGAGTCGCCTGCTGCGTTGTCAGGGACCGGCACAGGAGGCTAGGCACGCCTGTCTGGCCGACAAGCAGGCACACGTTCTTGCTTGGAAGGTGTTCCCTCCGGCAGCAGGCTGGCCACCCCACCCCAGAACAAGGCTTGCCATTCTCCCCCAGAGGATAGGAGAGGTGGCCGGCGCTTTGGCGGCTTGCGCCGCCGGCTGCAGCTGTGCTTCACAGCTGCCTTCGGAAGCAGCCGCAAGGCGCTGGCTCTCACACCGAAAGGCGGATTGGCAGCAGCATCCAGTGCAACCCGGATGGGCAACGTGAAGAATCGAGGGAAACCTGTGGGCGGAGCACTTGCAAGCTCCAGTGACCAGTGCACGCATTGGTGTGGTGGTGAAGAGATGAATGCAGAGCGGCGCCTCTTCGCTCGGAGGCCAACCAACCCCAACCTGCATCTGAGCAAAACTTTCCCCCGCCATAGGCGAGCTTCAGTTGCTTCTGCAGTGACGAGCCGAGTAAGCGGCCTGATCTGCGTCTGCTAGGGCCGCCAGCCGCTGCCGCGTTGGCGAGCAATATGCGATTGCGGCCCGAGTAGGCTGCCGGCGACTGGAGACGCCACTGCGGCGCGCGGTGGAGCGCCTATAGTAAACTATGGTACGTCTCGCCCGGCCCCGGGCGCCCCGGTGGCACTCTTTGCCGATCGCACCTGCCGGTTGCACACCAAGAAATGGGTGGCATCCCTCCAGCGCACGCGGCCTTCCCGTCTTAGAAACGCCGCTTTAGGGAGCCAGATGTCGCTTTTGGCCAGCGGTGTTTCATGCCGAACAGGCGTGGTCACGTTCGGTTGCCATCTGCCACCCGGGGCTTTGTCACTCCCTCGACGGGCTCTAGCGCCAGCAGCTGTTCAAAGCTGCTGTTCGTGTGCAGCTTTGCATGCCCGCCTGCGCGACGCGCCCAAGGGTGGGCTGTGCAGCGCTCGGATTGCACTTTTTCAGGGCCGCTGGCCCGGGAGTTGGAACCAGCCCGCCCTGCGGCTGTATTACGCTGCGGTGATATGCACCCTGTTTTGCGGGCCGCACCGCCAGCCGCTCCCCCTGGGCGGGTGACTTGGATGGCCAACCTGGGGGCGCCGGATGCTACGGCCGATCCGTAAGGCTTTGCGTCTCGCGTTGACGAGGGAGGGTGGTGCTGGCTGTCTCGAGGCGATCCGCTGTCGCTCGATGCACGAGGCTGCCGGTTGCAAGTTACTGCCATTCTTCGTGCGCACGCGGTTGCTCAAGCGCAGCGAGCCCCAGCGGCTGCTCGACACCTGAAGTGTGTTTTATCGCGTTGCAGGATCAACCGGTAGCAGGCGGCGCGCCTGGCGAGCCCGACGAACTGGATGCTCTCGGCGCGTTGGCATCTCTCGCCGGGTGCGTCCCAGGAGCTGGCAGATTTGGGACGCACGCTAGATTTGATCGGCGCGAGGCTGCGGCTCTGCGAATCGCGCGCAGTTGCTTGCCCAACTTTTGTCGATTGGCTACACGGGTGGCCGGATGTTTCAAGGCCGGTCCCCTGGCGGCGCAGGGACCAGCCGAGCGAGGCGCGGCAGACCAGCCCCGGCGCACCCGGCTCGCCGCGCGTGGAGGCGAACCTGGAGGCCGAGGCGGAGGACCTGGGCCCCTCTGCCGCCAGCCCGGCTGCGGCCGGCGCTGCGCGCAAGCCGACCGCGCGCAGCCAGCACAAGCTCGAGAAGGACGCGCCGCAAAAGTGGGTGCAGTGCGCCAAGTGCGAGCTGTGGCGCAAGGTGGGCCCTCCGCCATGAAACGGTCGCCCGGCCCTCCCGCCTGCCCAGGGCGGCCGCCTGAAGGCGGCTGCCGGCCCCGCGACCGCAGGTGCCCTTCCAGCTGCGCGACGAGGACATCCCGGACGAGTGGCACTGCGCGCAGAACGTGTGGGACCCGGAGCACCGCTCGTGCGCGGTGCCGCAGGCGCTGACCGACGAGGAGATCGACGAGATCCTGGCGCACCAGGCGGGGCCCCCTGCCCTCCGCCAGCGACAGGCTGGCACACAGAGACGGCAGCAGGGAGCTGACCCTGCTGCCCGCGTGCACGCCCGCAGGCGCAGTACGAGCAGGTCAACCTGCTGCAGGCGGCGCTGCCGCCGCAGGAGCCGCCGATGGCCGAGGACGATAACGAGTGCGCTCCCCCCCATCCTTCACTCCCCCTGCACAGCCGGGCCGCATTCGTTTTCACAACCAAAGGGCTCTCGCATCGGCGGCCCAGGCGACCGAGGCCCGCACCGCTGCGCAGGTACCTGCCCGACGGCGGCGCCTTCCCCGGCCACCTGGAGGGCGGCGGCCCCAGGAAGGGCCGCCGCGGCGGCAGCCCGGGCGGCTCCGAGGCCAGCCGCGCGCGCGGCAAGGCGCGCCGCTGGGGCGCCGGCTCGGGCGAGCTCAAGCCGGCCCCCGCCAGGCACGCTCCCTCCCGCTGCTTGAGGCAGGGGCTGAGCCTGGCCTCCCGCCAAGGGCACTGAGCCGCCCGGCCGCCCGCAGGGGCGCCGGCAAGTGGGGCGCGGCGCGCGGCGGCGGCGCTGCCCGCCCCAGCTCCGCGCTCAACGGCAAGCGCGCCGGCAGCGGCGGCCTGACGCGCGGCCGCGGCGGGCCGGCCGCCCGCGGGAAAGGGCGCATGGGGCGTGGGCTGAACGAGGCGGCCGAGGCGCTGCTGGGCATGGTGGGCGAGGATGAGGCGGAGGGCGCGGCTGTCGGCGGAGCGGTGTGGCGCCTTTTCTCGCTTGGCACTGCGTGCACCGGCCCGGGGAGCCTCTCGCCTGAGCGGCGGTGCGCGCACGCCTGCAGGAGTCCGGCGGCGAGGATGCGGAGGAGGGCGCGGCGGGTGTGGCCCTGCCCGAGCGCAGCCGCGCGGCGGCCGCGGCGGCGCGCGACGGCAGCTTCCGGCCGGGCAAGGTGGTGTGGGCCAAGGTGGAGGGGCACGACTGGTGGCCGGCGCGCGTCGTGCGGCGGCGCGCGGTCCCGCGCGAGGTCGGCCCGCCGCCGGGCGGGCCCGAGCACGTGCGCACGCACATCCCGGTCGTCTTCTTCACCGCGCGCGGCATCCCGGGCGAGGCGGCCGACGGCGAGCACGCGGACGACCCCGCCGCCGCCGCGGCCGCCGCCGCGCTCGGCAGCACCGGTGCGCCACCCGCTGCGGCCTGCCGGCGCGCCAGCAAGGCGGATCGAGGGGGCAAGGAGCGCGCTGACCTGGCTGCGAGGCGCGCAGGCGGCGGCGACGCGGACGAGGCCGAGTACGCCTGGCTGCCCGCGGACTGCATGAAGCCGTTCCGCGAGGGCGACGAGACGGGCAACGCCGACGGCTCGGTCAGCCAGGACGTCAACCTGCTCGCGTCCGTCGGCGCGGCGGACGCGGCGCGCCGGCGCGAGGCCGCGTTCGGCGAGCAGGCCGGCCACGCGTACCAGGACCACACGGACTCGGACGGCGGTGCGCGCGCGCTTTGCCTCGCGATTGCGCGCGCGAGCGAGCGGTTGCGGGCTTCGCACCGCTCACCGGCCGTGTCCGCACGCACAGGCTGGGGCGTGCCGGCGCCGCCAGAGGCGGTCGGCACCCCGCGCGCGCGGGCCGGGCGCGGCACGCGCGGCGGGCGCGGCCGCCGGGGCCGCGGCAAGGGCGGGCGCGGGCGCGGCGCGCGCGGCTACCGGCGCGGCCGCGGCTTTGACGACGACGAGGACTCCGAGTCGGACGGCGGCGGCGCCGTCGCGGCG
>BHFV01000373.1:359-28208 GCA_003568905.1 Trebouxiophyceae sp. KSI-1
TGCCTCCCTGCGCCCTTCTCCTCTTTTGTCACAATAGGGTTTTCTAGGGTTTCAGAGGGCTAGCGACCAGCCGGAGCGGTGCGAGAGGTGCCTCCCTGCGCCCTTCACCTCTTTTGTCACAAATAGGGTTTTCTAGGGTTTCAGAGGGCCGGCGAACGGCCGGAGCGGCGCGCGGCCTGCGAGGTGCCTCCCCTGCGCCCTTCTCCTCTTTTGTCACACATAGGGTTTTCTAGGGTTTCAGAGGGCCGTTGACCAGCCGGAGCGGCGCGCGGCCCGCGAGGTGCCTCCCCTGCGCCCTTCACCTCTTTTGTCACAATTGGATTTTCTAGGGTTTCAGAGGGCCAGCGACCAGACGGAGCGGCGCGCGGCCCGCGAGGTGCCTCCCTGCGCCCTTCTCCTCGTTTGTCACACATAGGGTTTTCTAGGGTTCCAGAGGGCCGGCGAACGGCCGGAGCGGCTCCGCGCGATTGTTCGAGATCAGGTTTCCTAGCGTTGCCAAAGGGCTGGCACCCGCATGGTGGCTCGCCGCGCCCTTTCTGCTCGCATTGTCCGAGATCAGGGTTTTCTCGGGTCCCCTTGCGTTCTGCAGAGGGCCCTACGAATCATGTTCTCCCCATGAGGCCGTATTCTGGACGGCTTCGGCGGCTGGATGTGGCGTAATCTTCCTGGCATGATTTGGTGTCAAGTCATGTGCATGTGATACAAAGCGACAGCATGGAAAACGGCAGACATCTCGGTCATTCAAGGACTCAGACGTTTAGGATAAACCCTAAACCCTAAACCATAACCAAAATGTGACAGCCAGGGGGACGCATCAGGAGCCAGCCTCCTCGAAAGCCTGAACGGCCTGTGCGGGCTGCTGAGACCCTAAATCCTAAAGAAACCCTGATCACCACACCCTGAATCGTGCGGCTGCCGCCCGCAGCTGCGCTACGAGATGTGCTACGTCCATGTCATGCAGGCAGGGCCCTCCTTGCCGGCCCCTTTCCGGGAAAAGGTGGTCATTGTCAGGCTGTCGGCTGCTCTGATGCGCGGAAAACCTGCCAGGCAGGAGGCTGTGAACGTGCTGTGTCGAGTCTTTCAGGGTTTAAACCCCGAAAAGCGGCGCTCCGACTGGCAATTTGCCTACTGGAAGCGGCCGGCCTCTCAGGGAACGGTTTCCGGAAATCGCAGGCAAAATTGTCTCGTTAAGTGGAATCTCGATGCAAAAAACACACCAAGTGACCGGCTTTCCCGGCGACAGGGAGGGGGGGGGGAGGTAACGAGGTCTGCCTGTATTTTTTTTTAATTTTTTTTCCAGGAAACAACTAGTTTTCTTATCAGCACCTCGAGAAAAGAGCATGGCCGTGAGGGGGAGCAGCCGCCATTCCTGCACGTTTCCGGTCGTTCTGATGTAATGAAGCTGGTTTAAATTGGAAAATTAAAATTTCAAAATCGCAATTCAAATTCAAAATCGCGGGTGGCAGGCGTCGTGCGCCAGCTGGCCTGAGGGCAGCCCGGCCGGCTCCCTGATTCGTCCCTGGGGGCGTGCATGTAGACGTCAGTACGAAACCCTGTCTGAAACCATAAACCCTAACCCTGGCGTAACGCAGGTTCTCAAATTCCTGATCCAGCCGGGGGCGGCCGATGGCGCCATCGCGCAGCAGTCGCGGCTGTCGGAGGCCGAGCGGGAATCCGCCAAGCAGCTGCTGCTGGAGGCGCGGCCCCCCTGCCACCCTGTCTTTCGTGCAGCTAGGGTTTTCCAAACACCCAGGCTTTCCTCCGCACACCCTAAACTCCCGTGAACGCAAGCTGTCCTTTCCTCGAGCTGCTTCTCAGCCGCCTTCGAGGGCTTCGGGTCAAGAAACCCTACGAAACCCTCAGCGGCTGCACCTCAAACGCCATCGCAGTACGCGGCGCTTTCCATCCATCCCGTCTTGAAGTCGCTGAGGGTTTTGTAGGGCTTATCGACCTGAAGCCCTCTGAACCCTCAACTCTCCAGCGCCGGTCGCCGCGATCCCTCTTCGGCGCTGAACCCTAATCGGGCGCGCGCGCACGCAGCGGGCGGCGGCAGTGGAGGAGCCTTACTTTCGAGAGGTGCTGTTCGGCACGCTGGTGGATGCGAGGGCGGCGCGAGAGCTGCTGGCGCTGGATTCGCCCGCGCTGGAGGCGCACCTGCGGGCCGGCGGCGGCCTTCCTGCGGGCGCGGTGGCGGGCGCAGTCGGACCCCTGGACAGGGCGCAGGCGCGCCTTCCTGCGCCTCCGTCCCGCGGAACACTATATGCACATATGAATAAATAGTATATAACACGATATGCACATATAAACAAATGATATGTTATTATCATTATTATCATTATCATTATTATTATTATTATCATTATTATTATCATTATTATGATTATGATTATCATTATTATCATTATTATCATTATTATCATTATTATCATTATTGTATAGAGTAATGTCATACTTTGTGTCGTGTCGTGACTGGAGAGCTCTCGGAAAGAGCTTGCCACGGGCAAGCAGGTTTTGATCAAGAGCACAGCACGCACGCTTTCCTGCCTCATTTTCCGTATCTAGCCCTGCAGACACGCGTTGATATGCAGCAGGATCTCTGCTGCGGAACGCAAGCCGTGGCAGCATCTGGGAAATCAGAGCGGCACTCATTCGCCCGTGGAAAAAACCTTCAGGGTCCAGCCTGAACCCTAAAAGCGAATTCGACTTCGGCAGCAGCCAGCCGATTTTTTCGGCCGCGTGCTTTTTTAAGGGTGGGTGAGCGGTCACGACCGCTGGACAGCCTTGCAGACTTAGTTTGTTTGTCTGGGGGGATGTATTCCTCAGTGAGTTCAAGTTCATATCCCCGTGTCGATTGGCGGCCTACCATTCGGTGCTTTCTCTGCATCTCGCCGTCCCTTCCCCTCGAAAAGCAGCGGCAGCAGGCGCCCCCGCTTCGCTGCCACTTTGGAGCAATGGCTTCCGCGCGGCGCCCGCTGAACCCTGCACCCTTGAACCCTATGCAGAAGATCTCAAAGCCTTAGAAACCCTAGAACCTTGTCCATCCGTACCACCTCGAGCTGCTCGCGTGGCTCTTCCGCCCCCTGAACCCTAAACCAGAACCCTGAAGCCTAGAAACCCTAAGCAGGTGTACCACCTGGAGCTGCTGGCGCGGCTCTTTCGCAAACGCGGCGCGGCCGCCGATGCCGCGGCGGTCTACGAGATCTTGGCCGGGCGCCGCAGCGGGCTGGCAGATCAGGCCGTGAGCCTGGCGCAGCGCGAGGAGGCGCTGCAGGAGGCCGTGCTGCAGGCGAGCTCTCTGGCTCTTTAGGGTTTAGGGTTTCAGGGAACCCTGCAACGCGCCTATCGGCTGCCGAAAGAAACCGGCGGGAATCGCGGATGCCCGAGTTTCCGGACCGGGTTTTCCCGGGATCCGAAAAGCCCGCGTGTGCTCCGTTTCAGGGCGGAATGAACGGCTGAATGTGTCGGGAAAACTCGGGAAACTGTTGCGATCCCCCGTCTGCAGTTTCCGGGCGGTGTGGGCGCCTCCGGCCTCCGCGAGAGCGGCGTGTCTGCGGGCCGGCTCCGACCCTGAACCCTAGCTAGACCCTAAACCCTAGATAATCCCAATTTGCTGCAGGCACGCGCGGCCGGCGATCCTGCGACAATAGACAGGCTGGAGGTTCGGCTGCGCATCACACAGCTGCAGGCGGCGGCGGCGGAGGAGCTGCAGGCGCGGGCGGCCGCGCTTCCGGTGGGAACCCCCTCCCAAAACCCTTTTCCGAATCGAGTAGGGCTTTAGGGTCGATGAAAGGAGTAGCAACGATCGAAGACGGGCGACATTGGCAAAACCTACCGAACCCTAAACCTCACGAACGTCAACGGTTCGTGGGGCCTGCGATGCGTGCAGCCCGCTCACCCTGCCGCTGGATTGCTAGGGTTGAGGAACCCTAAACCCTAATTCAGCTGCCTTGGTGCCGCAGGAGGGCGCGCCGGAGGCAGGCGAGCTGCGCGAGGCGGCGGCGGAGCTGCGGGAGGTGCCGCAGGCGAGTTTAGGGTTTAGGGTTTAAAGTTTAGGGTCCCCTGACGGCGGTCGGCGGGCAGACGCTGCCGTTGCTTTCGGCAGTGCAATGATACAGAGAAATCGAAGGATTTTAAGAAAGGAAACATATTCTGGCTAGTTTGTCGTTTTTTTGACGCCAGGGCTGGCGGTGCCGCCGGTGGGGAAACCGTTCAGAAATGACCTCAAAAAGTCGTTTTCTCGCTGAAGGCTGGCTGAAATCTGACCGGCAACACAACAGGAGCTGTAGATGCTGCGGGCGAGCACGTTCAAAAGCGAGGATTTTTTGGGGGCGTTTCGGTCGCCGAAAACAACGGCACTTGTGTTACTAATACTCTCCATTTTCGGTCGACGAAATGAGAAATGTCCCTGATGAACCGGGCGGCAAAACCGCGCAGGAGCTGGCGGTGCTGTACAACGACTATGCGGTGCCGCACCGGCTGTGGGAGCTGGGCGTGCAGATGGTGGCCATCGCCAGTTTCGAAGACGCGGCCTACGTGCGCCAGCTGTGGGACGTCACCCTGCGCCAGGCGAGCCCGCCGCCGCACATTTCTCTGATTTTCTCCATTTGACACAATAAAATTGAGTTTCGCCTTTGTTTCCGGTTTTTCCTTGAAAATTCGCTTCGGGCTGATTTCTGCCTTGGTTTCCTGTTTTCCCAAACAGACTCGCGTTTTGCCTTGCCGCGGGCGTCGCCTCGCCGGAATTTTCCTGCCCGCCGCCCCGATCTGGTGGTTTCCAGCCCTGCAGACATAGCGTAAATTCGAATTCAAATAATCAGTGACGTTCCGCCCCATGATGCTGCTGCTCCACCGTTTTGCCGATGCGATGATGATTTTTTCCAGTCCAGGAGAAAAGACCCGCGTCCCGCTCGCATGTTTCAAATATGTGTCCCACCGCCGCGGCCGGCCAGTCGCTTATTTAGGGCTTTGGGATGAGGTGTAGGGTACGGGTTGGGTGCTCCAAGGGGGCAGGCGAAACGGCGGCTGCCTCGCGTGCGCTGCAGTTTTAGGGTGAACCCTAAACCCTTTAAGGGTTAACCCTAAACCCTGCCGCACTGCGGGAGCCTGCCAGCTGCGAGGCTTGCGCCCGCGCCAGGCAAGCGTTTAGGGTTAGGGTCAAGGGTCAGCATCCTTTGGGTTTTTGTGTTCATCACGATAACGGATTCAAGGTCGTCGAGATTGCCCGAACCTAAACCCTAGAATTCAGAAACGCCGCAATCCGCTCTGGGCCCTGCGCGGCCCCGGGGGAGGGCTGAGCCGGCGAGCGGTGCGACAGCCTGGCACGCGTTTCATGTCCAGGATCTAGGGTTCAGTCCGCATAAACCCTAAACACCCCGGGATCGCAGGCGTGGGAGGAGGGGCGGGACGGCGGCGGCGGCGGCGGCGGCTTTGAGGCGGCCTGCGGCTGCGCAGAGCGGCTGGGGGGGCAGCTGCCGGCCGGGAGCCGCGCTTTCCCGGCCGGCCACGTGGCCATGCGGCTGGAGTTGGCCGCCGCCGGCGCCTGGCCGCAGCAGGCGGCAGCCGCACAAGACCCCGGCCGCGCCGCCGCCGCGCTGCTCAAGGTGGGGCGATGTTTTAGGGTTCAACACTGAACCCCTGCAGCCCCTCAGCTGCTCACTGCCTTGGGCGGCGGGAACTCTCGCGCGAAAGACTGCCTTGGCCACATTTGGTTCGTTCGCGCGGCGATTCTCGCGGCAGGCGACAGAAATGTTTTTCCGCGTCGCGCAGCGGCTTCCAGTACCAGGAATAATGGGCGGCCGGGGTCTGAAAACGTCGTTTTTGGGCCTGCCAGATCGGTTTTTGCATCGCGAATCAGCTCGCGCAATATGCTCAAGTCCGTGCAGCGTTTTCGATCTTTGTACACTTGCGAGATTTCCTGCTGCCTGCGGTCGGCTGGTCAAGGGTGTAGGGTTGGTTAGGGTCAGGGACCAGATGTCAGGCTCAGTGTTGATCCGGACTGCGAAGGGGCCTGCAGCGCCCCGGCGGCCTCAGCGTAACCGCCGCCGGTCAAGCAAGTAACTCCCGCCGCTGCGTAACCGCCGCAGGCGCTCGGCATGCGGGAGGAGGCGGCGCTGGCGGCGTACGACTCGCTGCTGCGGCTGCCGGGCGGAGAGGGCGAGGGCGCCGCGCTGCACTCGCCGCCGGTGCGGGCGCGGCTGCTGGCGGCCGTGGCCGGGCTGCTGGCGGGGCTGGCCCGGCGGGCGGCGGACGGCCGAGCCGCGCTGGCAAACGCGTTCCGGCGGGGACCCGCCGCCCGGGAGGTGCTGCCCGCCCGCCGAATCAAAACGCCCGTCGGATGTCTGCAGCTTCAGATGCGAAAACCGAAAGGAGCAACATGCGCCGGCTTTGTCGGTGTCGCGACATCAGGTGTGGTTGGGGAGTCGGCCTGTGCAGAAGAGACCCGCGCCGGGCCGCCTGCTGCTACCATGAGCAGAGCAGAGTGCCCCGAATCCCCCCCCTGCCTCTGATCTGCGCCCACCACCGACGGACCGATACCCCCAGCTGGGTCCAGGAGGTGTTGCCGCCTGCTGCGCGACTCATGGCCCTAAACTTTCACACAGAGAAGCTCTGCAGTCCGAGGGTGTTCACTGGCACCATACCATCCGGAATCCCCCACCGCCCCTTGGGAGGCCCATGAGTCAGACCCACCGGACACAGCTGTCAGATTGCCTCCTAAAACCGATGCGGCTGCCTCCCGCTGCCGTCCGCGCCGCCCCTGAGAAGCAGGCGGGCGAACCGCCAGATTTTGGATTTCCTGTTTTTTTTTTTTGCGGGTTGCCCAATACCCTATTTCAAATCCGTAACCAAAGCCGCGTCGCCGGCCTGCAGATCGGGCGCCTGATGGACGCCTGCGAGGCGTACGGAGCAGAGGCGGGCCGCCTGCAGCCGCCCTCGCTGGCGAGCGACCTGGCAGCGCGGTTCGCAGACGTCCGCAGGGGGCTGCAGGAGCTGCTGCAGTGGGGCGCCTGAGCCCGGGCGGCGGGGCCCATCCCTCTGAAAGGGCTGAAGCACGCGGCTGGCCGGCTGCAACAGCGGTGCCCCTCTGAGTGTGCAGTGCGCGTCCGGCTCGCGGCAGCCTCGGCTTGCTTTCTGCCCGCTGCGCTCTGCGGGCTTTGGTGAGTGTAACCGACCAGATGCAGCAGTTACATGCAGCGGAATCGCACACAGCGTTGCAACCGCACGCAGTCAGCACCCCCCTGCAGCAGCAACGACAGTGGGGGGGCAGCGGCGCCGTCACAGCCTGGCAGAGGGAGAGCAGCTGCCGCTGCTCGGCTGCCGGAGTCGGGGCGTCTCATGGAAGAAGGGGCTCCTAAAACTTCTCGTAGACCCAGGGGCCGTTGTGCGGCCGGTACTCGGCGAGGCCCTCCGGGAACCAGAGGCCGATCTCGCGCTTGGCCGATTCGACGGCGTCCGAGCCGTGAATGATGTTGCGGCCGACGTCGATGGCGTACTGCCCCCGGATGGAGCCGGGGTCGGCGGCCAGCGGGTTGGTCGCGCCTGCGCAACCGCCGCAAGTGCGCATGCGCAGTGAGTCGATGTTCTCGGAAATTGACAGACGATCAACCATTTATTTGAATAAATCGAAACGGGTGTTTTTTTTTTCCGTAAATCGGTCTGAAAGTATAACTTCCGGCTTGTGGCCGGCTTTTGCAAAACAAAGCCTTTGCACGAGCTATGCAGATCTGTTTGGGGGAGAGTGAGATGCTGGGCGGGGCCTGGATGCGCTGTCTGATGATTATAGGCTGTCTGATGTTTATAATATATAGGATTATATATTATATATTATGTTATTATATTATTATTAATTATGAATGCGCTGCAGGAGCAGGCGGGCTTGCAGCTTGGAGCTGCCGGATGCGTGGCGTGTGGCGAGTTTGGGGGGCCTTGGTTTCGCAGCTGCTGCGGGCGGGCAGTGCTGCTGGACGTCGCTTGGCAGGGTTGGGGCCGCGGAACGACGGGCGCACACGCACTAAAGAGCGGCAGAAGCTAGGCAGGGGGCTTGGGGGCATGTGCGCCACGAGGCTGGCAGAGCAGACAGGCTGGCATGAGCACAGCTCCGCCGGCGAGTGTGAACTTGGCTGGAGAGGCGCACCAATGATGGCGCGGCCAGTCTTGACGACATCCTTGCCCTCCCACACCATGGCGACGACGGGAGCGCTGCAATGAGCAGTTCCCTCTCAGTTTCGTCTGTTCAGAGCACTCCTAGCATTGCAGGCCGCAATTCTCAGCTGGAAATGGGCGCAGGTGCTGCTCTTGCCTCCAGCTGCCCATCTCGCAGTAAGACGTTTGGGGACTGGCACCTGATGATGTACTCGACAAGGGCGCCGTAGAAGGGCTTGGAGGCCAGGTCGACGTAGTGCTCCTCGGCCAGCTCCTTGGGTACGTTCAGGTACTTGAGAGCCCGCAGGTAGTAGCCCTTCTCCTCGAAGCGGGTGATGATCTTGCCGACCAGGCCGCGCTGCACGCCGTCCGGCTTGATCATGATGTACGTCTGCTCCATGGCTGCCGGCCTGTCGGTATTCCTGCGCCGCAGCCGCCGCGCTGAGCCAAAACTTGCGTACGTGCAGTTCCCTATGTGGCGGCCAGCAACAACGAAAGCGCGAAATAGTCAGGAAGCATGCGGTGCGCTGCAGGTAGGGGTGTGCAAGTCCAAAGCGAGAAGAAAACTTCGAAGGGAGGGCGGTCCGGGGCGACATGTGCCGGCGGCACAATCAGGCGCGCGCGTCATCGCACAGGGCGGCGGCTTCCGCAAGCGGCTCACCTGATTCAACGCAGCTGATCGATCGAAAGCTGGGGGGCCTGGGATTCCCGGGCGTCATGCCGCCAGAAGCGGGCAGGGTTGCTCAAGCAGGCGACCGTTACAATGTTTCCATAGCTCCCTATCTGCTTTCTCGCACGCATTCCTACTGCCTAGACATCTCATTCACTCCGCTCGCTCACACATACAGTCGGGCACAGCACCACACGTAACAGGATGGCGCTAGTCCATCAGCCCGTCGGTGATCTTCCCGAAAGCTCGCAGCGCTTCGCGCCGCGCAGCCGTCTGCTCGAACGCGCGCAGCGCCTGGCCGCGTGCGACGTCCGGCTCGAACGCCTGCGTTCAAAATGCACGCCCTCAGATCCCACATCGCGCGACTTGCCGAGATCCAGCTACCCTGGCAGCCGCGGCAGGCGGCAGGCTGTCCCTGCCGCAGCCTGCTGCGCAAGCAGCGTGTTGGGGGGAGGAAAGCGCGCCTGCAGCGCGGCCGCACGGGCGCGCCGCTCGGGGCTGCTTGCCTGCGGCCCGGCCGGAGGCTCCTCCTCTGTCCGCAGGATGGCCGGAGTGTCAGCAGGCCCCGCCGCCAGCGCGGGCGTTGCGCCCGTGCCCGGCCGCTGCCGCCGCGCCGCGCTGCCGCTGTAGCTGGCCCGCAGCTGCAGCCACAAGCACCCCACAGCCTCAGCTGCCTGAACACGCTTTCAGGGAAAGAAAAGTTCTGAACAAGCTGACGAGGAAAGCGCTTTTCTGTAATGGTGCTGCAGCAACAGGCCAGGCTGGCTGCTGCAGCGCCAGCCTGGGCGCAGCAGTCCTTCGCCGCATCAAACAGCTCCGCAGAGAGCAGGCATCGCCGCCGCAGCAGCCTGCCTTTGTCCTTGCCGGCCGCTCCGCAGACAGGCCAAATCCGGCCCTCCCTCCACCTCGAACAATGCACGCCCTTGTTAGTAACAGGAAAGCCACCGTCAGTAACAGCAGGGCGACTCACCAGGGAGTCAGCCGCCGACAGGCCCCCCTTGCCGCGCAGGCTGCTCGCCAGCCGATGGGCTGCGGGGGACATGGCCACCCGCGGCGTGCGCCCGCCCGGCGCCTTGGGAGTGTGCCGCTGCAGGCTGCGCAGCGCGGCCGGCGTCAAGAGGGCGGCGCGCTTGGCCAGATTGAGCTTGGCGCCGTCCGCCAGCCTGTCGGAATCGCAGGCAGGGAGTCAGGCGGCGGCGGCTGTGGGGTGCTCGTCGGTTTGCTGCTTGCTGGGCACCGTCGATTCCAAGCAGGAGTGCTTCTCTTCGCGCTGCCCTGCCTTGCCTTGCCCTCGAAACCACACTCAGTGGCAACCTCAGCTAACGCTGCAGCTGCGCTCTGTGCCATCTCAGCCAGCCCAGCTGCCGCACAGCCCGCTGGCTGCTCCTCCTTGCAGGAACATGAAACTGCAGATCACTCGAGGAACCCCTTTCCCCTGCAGGCAGGCAGGAACCGAGGAACTAGACAAGTTTTTTTGCCTTGCACACCCTAAAACGGGGTCAAGATAAACCGGTGGCAGGCAGGAACCGAGGAACTCAACCCTAAACTCTAAGCCCTAAACATGGCAAACCCTAAACCCTAAAATGTTTCGCCCTGACAGATCAAAAATGCATTTTTGGTCAAACCGCATGGTTTTCGGGTCGCCGACAGCCCCGTCCAAAGCACGCAACGACCCCCTCCCCGCTCGAGCTCCGTTCCTTCCCATTGGCAGCCCCGCAAATCGCGCGCGTCTGAACCCTAACCCTACATTATTAGGGTTCCCTGAACCCAAAACCCTAAAGTTTGAAACGTCCAAGCCCTAAACCCTGAAGCGCGCCTGCGGGCCAGCTGGTCCTTGGCCGTCCGCTGCGGCACGTGGAAGCGCGGCCCCGAATCTTCTTCGACGATTCGGGCGGGGGTCGCTCCGAGGCTGCCCCACGTCATCGGCGGCGGCGCCTCAGGCCCGGGGGTGAGTGCAGGCGTCGCCACCCTGTCATACTCGTCCCCCCGAACCCGCTTGGCCGGCGGCGCCGCGTCAGCATCTGCCTCTTCGCCGCCGCCCGGCAGCCGCGTGGCGCTCGTGCTGATGCCCTTCGGCGGGCCCTACAGGGTTTCCGGCTACGAATCAGGGCGTGCCGAGAATGAGAGCGGGGTTTGGGGTGCCTAGGTCGAAGCGAGGGGAGGCGCCGACTCAGCGGGGTGACTGCTGGCGCGGGTGAAAGGTGAGCCTTTCTGTCGGAGCATGGGGAAATCCGCGGGGCAAAACGTTTTCCCCGGCTCAGTTGGCCTGTTTTGCACCGGGAAGAAATGTGCGCGGCTCTCCCGGAGGAAGGGAAGAGATGGGGAGGGGCAGGTCTTCCCAGATGCCTCGCATTTCACCCGCATCAGTGGGAATCTGGCGCCCGGTGGCGGCCTCTGGCTTGCAGCAGCCAGGCTGTGCCGCATTTCTCAAGCACCATGTCTCCGCTGAGTGCCGTGCAGGCAGTGGCCGAAAGCCGCTCTGATGTGCGCATGGCGCCTTGGTTTCGGAGCAGTCACCCGCAGCCCTCCCTCCAGGCAGCCAACGAGATGACAGCCGCCGCCCGCTTTCGCCAGTAGCAGAACCGCATTTCGAACTGCGCCGATCTCGTCACCCATCTGAACATAGCCATCCTAAAACGGGCTCTTTACATCATGAAAATGCCAAAAATAAGCGAAATTAAAGTTTAATATTGCCAGCAAAACCATGCAACCAGGAACGAGCACAGACGGGAGAGAGGCCGCTCGCCTGCACTTGCATCGCCAGCTCCCGCTCGGTGAGGGGCACCGAGTCGCGTCCGTAATACAGGCTGTTGGCCGGCGGCTCTTGGAGCATCAGCAGCGCGCCGTCCGGCTGGCCGCTGGTGCCGAAGCCGTCCAGCGGGCGGGCGTCCTCCAGCCGCTTGGGCTGCGGCCGCAAAAACCCGGTCAGTTACAAAATTTGATCAGTTACAGATGTCGATCAGTTACAGGCCTCGGTCAAGTATGGAACTTGTCAGTCACAAGACTCGATCAGTGAAAGATCTCGATCGGTTATGGAGCTCGAAAAGGGAGCGCGTGCGAGCCACCTAGGGAGGGCTCTGGAGCGCCTTTTCTGAGAGTTGCAGGCGGTGCCAGGACTGTGCTCAGTAGGAAAGCGTGGGCGGCTGAGAGGATGTGGGGGAGTGCGTGCGGGTGATGCGATGCGCTGCCGGGCTGGCGGAGTGCGGCTGCTGGTTAGAGATCCCGGGATGCGGCATCTCGCTGCTGCAGCGAGCGAGCACCGGGGCTCAGGCTGCCAGCTGGCAACTGGCCGGGCGACACAACGCCAGCCAGCAGAGAGCAAGTCAGCTTTTCGCCAGGCTGCCAGTGCCGCCGCATCCCTCCCGGCACGGCATGCCGGGAGCCTGGTTGCCGGAAGATGCTCTTTCGAGCGGACAGTGGGGCGCACCTCCTCCTGCTGCGGCTGCGCCCGGTGCGCCCAGGCGTAGCGCTCCCGCCGCCGCCGGTTGATGCCGGCCAGGATCTCCTTGAAGCTGGCGTTGTCCTCGCTGGTGTGGCGCGCCATGAAGGCATCCAGAGACATCTTGGGCGCTGCGCCGCCCGCCTCGGCCGCCTGCTCCCTGCCAAAGCGGCCGGCTGCGTGTCAGCTGCTGCGGTGGGCGGCAGCAGACGGGCGCGTTTCAGGCCGCATGCTTGCAAGCCGCTGGGAGCTCGACTGGGGAGTAGGAACTGGGCAGGCGGCAGCAGTGTGATTGACTCGGTGCAGGAAGGGGAGCTGCCTCTGAGGGTCCCTCCAGGAAGCTTGGCTGCATGGCACGCTAGGAAGGGAAGGCTTACCCTAGCACCGCCTGGCCTGGTGTGGCGCCCGGCCCTGGGGTCGCACCCAGCCCCGGGGTGCGGGCAGCCACGGTGGCGGGCGTCGCGAAAGTGGCGGGCGTGCGGCCGGCCGGTGTCCGCAGCCCTGCCCGCCGCGCCGTGATGTTCGCCTGCGCCTGGCGAATGAGGACCGGGTCCTTGCTGCGCACCGCCTGCAAAGGAAAGGCACGCCGTCAGCCTCAGCTGGTGCACAGCCCTGGTCGACAGCTGCGGGCCTGCACACAGCGGGCTTCTGACCGCAGGGCTTTTGCCCACAGGCAGTTGCAAGGACGCGCGGAGGTGGCGCAGCGACGTCAGCTCCGGCGTGCAGCGCCTGTAGGTGGCTTCGCACGTTGCAGACTGCGGGCGGAGTGCATTCGCAGCACCAGGGTGCTCATGCGGCTTCGGAGGCGTCCTGAATCGAGCGCAGAGGACGCACCTCGAGCCATTCCAGCTCGCTCTCGAGCTTGGGCAGGTCCGGAAAGTAGTCGCGGCGCACGATGGCCTCGATCGCCTCCAGCCACTCGTCCTCCTCCAGCACCACCTCCTCGCGCTTGCGCTTTGGCCGGGGCGCCGGCGGGGGCATCAGCTGCTGCTCCGGCGTGGCGACGAGCGCGCCCGCCTCCGTCGCGGACGACATCGTGACAACTCTGAACCTTTTAGCTACAAAGGTGTAGCTGGCCGAGCACCAAAGAAGAAAGCAGTTAATGCCAGGCTGAGCTGCCCGATGCCTGAAGAGGGAAGAGGAGCTCATCAGGCTTCGAGACGAGGGCCCGAGCCAGAAGCGACCCTCCCTTTGCCTCCGACTATCCAGCGATTCACCAAGCCAGCTCTGCAGCACCTAGCGCAGCCAGAGGGCGACGGTGGAAACTGGGGCAAAGCGCCGTGCCTAGGCCAGACGGTCCAGGCCTCAAGGTACTATCCTTGTCACAGTCCAGTCTCTGTCGATGCGTGGCAAGTGAATAGTGAGTTCGTGGTGGTGGCTGACCTAGCTCGGTGTGACGGATGGGCCAGCAGTGAAGCTTGGTCTCCTGGTTCCGTTAACACAGACAGACCTGCCTGTGAGGAGAAGCGTTGTGGACAGTTCGTGATGAAACAGAAAGCTGCAGAAGCGTGTAGGAGTGCTGGTGTGCTAGCTGGGGGCGAGGATAAGTGGCAGCGGTGAAGCCCCGAGCGCGCTGGCGCAGCAGTTGCCCCTGTGCTGTGCTGGTTGGACCTTCATTTAGTGTCCCTGCAAGATGTTGAGGGCATGTATTGTGTGCCTGGCCGCTCGAGCAACAGCCCATCGGATGCAGGGGGGCAGTGCGTGCGACAAGTTGGCGGTAGGCCAACACCAAGACCTTCCTTTGGAGATGATGCTATCCGTGCAGTCAGCTCCTAAAGAGTCTTGGTGTTGGTGTACTGCCAGCTGCCTCACGTATGTCAGGAGCTCCCCAGCAGCCCACGGGTATCGGCGTGAGCGTTTCCATGCCCACACGCACACTTTCCAACTATAAATGATGGCGACCATGTGAGCTGGAAGCCCCAGCAGATTCACATCTTCAGGGCATGCCATTGAGCAGAGCGCTCGGCGCTTGATTGCAGTCGTTGCTGGCTGAGGATGTCAGGGCAAAGAGCCAAGAACCAAGAAACAGGAAGAAAAACTCAAAGCAGGAGATTCGCTTCGAGAGGCGCATCGAGGTTTGCCTGCTATGGCAACTGCCGGCAGTTCGCTGCCCTTTCGCGTGCGCTTCGGCAGCAGCGGCGCGGTGAATCTCGATTTGCGTCCCGATGCGCTCGACCTCGGCGTCCAGGTGCAATCTGCCGCTCGTTTCGGATCACAGATATCCATGAGACTGAGGACTGCCCAATTCATCTCGAGTGTGGGCATGGCATGCCGCAAACTAATGCTCGCCGCCTCATGCCCGCCAGGATGTGCCCGCCCTGCGCAACGACCCATTCGACGCCGCCGAGCAGCTCATGGAGCACACGCGCCTGCGTTTGGACGGCCCCGCCAGCGACGTCGCCAACGCCGGTGCGTCTTGAATCACAGCCAGTTGCCCAAGCCAGGAGGCGCAGCTTAGCACCCCTGTATGCTCCGGTTTAGGAAAGGCGCGCGGTTGCAGGCCTGTTGCTGGACACGGTGTGGCAGGAGCCCTGCCTTTGGCGCGAGCCCTTTGCTCCCGCGACCATGCTGGAGCTGACGCTGCCGGACGAGGAGCTGGGAGTGGCGATGGCGTTCCGGGAGGTCGACATCGCCGACCTCCCCGTACAGCCTCGCCTCCCCACCCATGCCTGACAGCGCATCAGCAGCTAGCAGGCAGGAATGCACCCACTGTGCTCTTCCCCTCCCTTGAGCAGGAGGTTCTGGCTTGGAGCTGGATGATGGCAAGATTCCAGTCAGTGCTGTTTCTGGCTTCCTCCACTCTGTGTCTCTGTCACAATGGCACTCTGAGAGCTGCTCCCTGGCGCAGGAGTCGGAGCGGGACGCGCTGCTGCACAAGCCGGCGGCTGCCGCCGGCACACGCGACTATGTCCGCGGCAGCATGGCATCCACGCCCTTCGCCCCAGGTGCTCAGTGTCCTCCTGGCGTCCTCCCCGTGGAAACGACAGCACAACGTCTGCAGGACTGGCTGCACAGCAGCCTGGAAAGAGCTTTCTCCAGACCCAGTTCTGCAGCTGGGCGGCTTGGCGGCCGGCCGCAGCGCCACTGATGGGCCTTAAAAAGGCTTTTGGGTTTAGAATGTAGCATCCCTGATGGGTGGCAGACCGGGCTTGCTCGGTGGCAAGGGCTCCTGGCACAGGAGGGCATGGTGCCGTAGCCGCCAAGAACTATCACGCAGAGGACTTTTTGTCGATAGTTTTTTAATTCGCGCACGTCTTTGCGCAGGCAATTTTTGTATTTTTTTTCGCTTAGCGCAGCGCTATTTTATCAGCAAAATGGGTGACCGGGGTCCAAAAACAGTGTTGTTAGGCGTGCGATAACAGGTTTCGCATCGCGCACAGACTCGCGCAGGGGGTTTAATGGCAACAGATTTCTCTTCGCGCACAGCTTTCAAGCTATTCATGCGCGGCAGTTCTTGGCGGCTGTGGGAGCGCCCCACAGGAGTCGGAGCACGCTCGTGCCGGGTGCCCAGTCAAGGAGCTAATGCCTGGCACTGCAGGCGGGGAAGCGCTGCCGGCACTCAGCAGCACTGCCGCGCGAGCAGCAGAGGAGGCCGCAACCGGCGAATGGCTGCGGCAGCTGGAGCAGGGGGCGGGCCGCCCGCCGCGCGCGCTGGCCCCCGGCATGAGCCGCGGCGCCTTTGGCTCCTGGGCTGCCGACACGCCAGGTTGGACGCCCCTGCCTCCCTTGCCGGAACCTCGCAGAGAATCCGCCTGGGCCAAAGTGCAGGCAACGGCGCTCGCGCCTGAAAGGGAGCTGCACCGCAAGTGCGACGAGAACAGAAATGTTGTTTAAAATCGAATGAATGAAGTGTGCATTGTATGGACGAATGGAATGGAGCCTGGCTAGGACAGGCCTCCTGCCGCCTGCAAATGCTGCCTGCGACGCCGAAGCGATTGCTCGCTGATCGGTCATTTCCGCGCTGCAGAGCCCGCAGGGCCGACAGCAGAGGGAGCCGCGCACAAGGCGGCGGCGGCGGCGGCGGCAGCGGCGGGCGGCTCGCCCGGTGGAGCTGCGGCTGCTGGCGGGCCGGGCGCGGCCGTCACAGCCGCCGAGCTGTTTGCCGGCGTGTGGGTGCTGGAGGGGGAGGAGGCGCAGTCGGAGCGGCACTCCGACTCGGGCTCGGAGTCCGAGGCGCGGCTCCCAGCACGCAAAATGTGCACCAAAGACAGTCAAGATTCAAAGCAAAGCAGAGCAGAGCAGAGCAGAGCAGAGCAAAGCAGAGCAGAGCAGAGCAGGGCAGGGCAGGGCAGGGCAGAGCAGAGCAAAGTGTTTAGAAGATCGGCAACTCGGAGTGGTCAGTTACGCGGCCGCAGTGACTTCCTGCGCCTCGCATTCACCGAGACGATGCGACATGCCTGCCCATGCGACAGCCTTGCAGCCCCCTTCACGCAGCTCTACCGATCAGCTGCTAGGCAGGCCCGCCGGGCCTGCAGTGTTAGGGTTTCGGCCTAGGGTCAAGTACCCTCAATGCTACATCCTAAATCCTAACAAGAGGCGCCACAGACACAGGCTGGCGGCGCGGCCATCCCTGGTTTGGCGTTGCCCGACGCGGCCGACATCCCGGGAGCCTCCGGTGCGGCCCCCTGCCGCCGCCTCGGTTGAGGGTTTAGGGTTAGGGTAGGCCCAAAACCCTAAAGCAAAGCGGCTGCCAGAGCCGCATGCACCCGCCGCTGCGACGTGGCTCGCAGCCTGACGGCACCCGCGGCAGCCTCCAGTCTCCTGAACCCTAAACCCTGAACCCTAAACAACTAAACCCCAAACAACTAAACCCCAAACCCGAAAAAAGGCAGCCCCCTTCTCCTGAGGACGGGCGCGAGCGTCAGCTGCTGCCACCGGCCTGGCCTCTGTCCACGCCTGCCCCTGCCTTCCCGCAAGGCGGCAGCGCCAGCTGAGCCTCGAGTTTAAAGTTCAAACCCTAAACCATAAGCCCACAAAACCCTAAATCCTAAACCCACAAACACACTTAACCCTAAACACTAACCCTAAATAAGCCGACGGCTGCGCGCCGGCTGCAGAGGACCCTGCCACGGACGCGCTGCTGCGGCTGCCGCTGCCCGGCCCGGTGCCACGCGCAACCCTAAACCCTAAAGCGGCTGGCGGCGGCGGGCTGCCCGCAAAGAGCCCTCGCGAAACGGAGTGGGCGGTGAGGGGCAGCATTCGAGACGTGCCGGCCGAGTTTGAACGGCTGCGGCCCAGCCTGGCAATGCAGCACCCCTTCGAGCTGGACGCCTTCCAGAAGGAGGCCGTGCTCCTACTGGAGCAGGTGACTGACACCTTCCGTAACTGCCGCCGCAGCTGCCGCCTCTGCTCCCCACGGGGGCAGCAGCCGAGGCTGAGGGTGGCCAGGCAGGTCTGGTTGGGGTATGCACTCACTGCCAGATGATGTGGCGAATGTTACTCTCTGCAGCACAGGCTGGCAGGCTCAGCAAGGGTGCCACCAGGCCCCACTGCCGCCGCGTGATTGCCAGCAGAGCAGGAGCTGGCGCCGGTTTCGGAGCCGCCAGGAATCTCGCTGCGGGCGGCAGCTTCCAGTTTTGCCAACCTCGTCTCACAAGCTGCCTCGCACGTGACAGCAGGCAAGCGAGTTTTGCGCGTGTTATCAAACGTTATTATACTTGAATACAGCTACAGTAATTAAAAAGGGCGAATTAGAGAACTTTAAAAAGAAAATATCTAAAAGTTAAGCAATTGTTGGTCGAAGAAATGTGTTTAGGCGCTGATCGGCCCCGCCCGCCGGCTGCGCGCAGGGGCACTCCGTGTTCGTGGCCGCCCACACCAGCGCCGGCAAAACTGTTGTGGCAGAATACGCGTTCGCCCTCGCAAGGCGCCACTGCACGCGCGCGATCTACACGTCTCCGATAAAGACGATCAGCAACCAAAAGTACCGTGACTTTTCCCGCCAGTTTGAGGCGAGGCTTCCCCAGCTGCCTCTGCCTGCAAAGCTTGGAAGCGAGGCGGAGGGATAGGGGGGAAAGGCAGGCTGGCAAGGGAGGGGAAGCGGAAAGAGCCCCTTTGCGTGGCTTGGCTGAAGTTCTTCAAGCGGCGGTGACATTGCGGCCCAAACTGCTCACGTGACCCCCCCCCCCGTCCCCTCCGATTGCCGAGCAGCCGCCGCACCACTTTCGCTGCTGCGGCAGCTGCGTATCATTCTCACCGCGATCTCGATCAGCCTTGGCTCGCTCGTTCTTTCTATGATCAGTAAATGTCAACCATCCTTCTCCGTCTCCCAACAGGGCAAGTAGCTTTCGTGGCCGAAAAGGGTACCACGCCATCCCATCGACTTCACTCTCCTCTCGAGAGAACGTGCCATGGTCAACATTGTGGGTGACGGAAATAAGCTTTGGACTATCTGCCTCCCTCCCTCCTCCTCCTGCATTCCCGCCCCATTCCGTTGCCAAGCGCGCCGGTGCAGCAGCCGGCCTGGGTGGCTGCCAGCTGCTGCTCTGCAGCCTACCTATGCAACAGCCGCCGGCCCCTCCAGCTAGCGCGTGGTTTTTAGGGTTTAGCGTCAAAGTTTAGGGTCTAAAAAACAACGTGAGCTGCAGCAGCCCGATGGACGGAGGGGACCGGGGAAGCACATCATAAGAAACAGGCTGCCCGGAAAAACCCTAATACACGGGACTAGGGTCGCGCTGGCAGGTGGGCCTGCTGACGGGCGACATCAGCCTCAAGCCCGAGTCCAGCTTCCTGATCATGACGACCGAGATCCTGCGGTCGATGCTCTACAAGGGCGCGGACGTCATCCGGGACATCGAGTGGGTGATTTTCGACGAGGTCCACTACGTGAACGACGCAGAGGTGACAATTAAATTCCGACTTTCCCCTCCCTTTCCTGGTCCGATCGGCAGCGGGCGACCCAGAAAGCCGTCCCGTTTCGGGGGGTCTAACTCTGAACCCTAAACTGGACTGAATGTCCCGCGCGGCATCTGCCGGCGTGCCTCCTGTGCCCGCGGCGGACAGGTGGGTCGATGGCTGCCTCCTGCAGCGGGCGCTGTTAGCTGCTGTGGACCGCAGTTGAGAGGCAACAGCCTGTTTTTCAACGGGAAAACGCCATTTTTACCGCGGAAATTCCCGTCACTGATGGCATTGCACGGGGTTTTGGCGGCGAGTAGGGGCGGTCTGATCCCCCCTCCTGGCCCTGAACCCTAAACCCTGGCCCTGAAACCTAAACCCCTGCCTGCCCGCCCGCCCGCTCGCCGGCCCAAAATTCGAACACCAACTCGTACCCCTGCACCCTAAACCCTAAACCCCTACCCCCGAACCTCACCCTTAAACCCTACGCTGCGCGGCTTCGTCTGGAAGGAGGCCATACCCATGCTGCTGCCCCGCCTTTGCCAGCCCCTCCCCCTGATTTCAACACAATCACCCTGAAAACATAAACCATTAAACCTAAATACTAAATGAACCCTAAATCCTACGTTCCCGTTCGCAGCGCGGCGTCGTCTGGGAGGAGGTCATCATCATGCTGCCGCCGCACGTGCGGCTCGTGCTGCTGAGCGCGACCGTTCCGAACGTGATGGAATTCGCAGACTGGGTGGGCCGCACCCGCCGCGCCGCCGTGCACGTCACCGGCACGCTGCGGCGGCCGGTCCCGCTCGAGCACAGCCTGTATTACGACGGCCAGATGTTCCCGATCGCGCGCGGGGAGACGCCGCTGCCGGAGGTGCGTCTGTTAGGGTCTATAAAACACCGGGCTTAGGGTTTAGGGTTTATATATCACGTAGGCCAGATGTTCCCGATTCGGCGAGGCGCCGCTACCCGAGGTGCGTCTCTCAGGGGTTTCAAAGGGTTTGGAAGGGTTTAGAACCCCCATTTCCAACGTCAAACTCCCAAAACCACATGTTCGGGCTCTCTCTTCGGAGGGGGGGGGGGGGGTCCTGCTTGTGCCGCGAACCCTGCGGCTGCAGTTGCAACACCAAATGCCCTGAACTCAGAGCTGCGTGAGCAGTGAAGTGCAGCGGCAGCTGCGCCGCCGCACAGAGAGGGCGGTGCGGGCTTGCCAAGGGGCGCCCGGCGCTCCTGGCCTTCAGCGGGAAGCTGAAGCCTGCGCGGCCGGCGAGGAATTCACCGACCCAAACTCTGCGCAGCCAAGCCTGCCAGGGCCGCCGATTAGTAATTCGCAATTTGTCATGACTGCCAGAACTTAGTATGAGTATCAGTATCAGTAACAGTCAGTACTGCTGCAAGCGCTGCTCTCGCTGCTTGTCTGCAGGGCGTGGCCGCGGCTCGCAAGGCGTGGAAGCTGAAGAACGCGCCGCCGACGCTTACTAAGGCCGACGCGAAGGCTGCCCGGCCGACCGGCAGGGGCGACGGCGGCGGCAGGGGCGCGGGCCGCGGCGGCCCGGGCAGGCATGCTGCCTTGACGCAACCGCCGCCTCTGTTCAGGCCCCTTCCCAGAGGCTGTCCGGCCTGCGTGCTGTGACTAACCTTAGACCCTAAACCCTAATCTTGTGGCTTTCGGAGCCCGATGGTACTCAGACAGATGTCCAAAGCCGAGCCAGGCTGTGCTTGCAGGCGCTGCAGGCTGCCTTGCTGCTGCAGACCGCCCTGCTCCGCTTGGTAGCAGCCGCAGGCTGCCTCTGATGCAGCCCATGACAAGACACTCGAGCTGCGTGCATGCGCTCCAGCCTGCGCTTGGCAGGCTGGCGACGACAGCCTCGTCGCCAGCGCTCTCAGATCCTTGGGTGTGCTATCCAGGCTGGCGCGGGGCGGCGCCAGCAACCCGGCCCACGGCCGAGCCATCGCCCAGGCCACCGGCGGCGGCAAGGCTGCCGGCTGGCAGTCAGACAAGGCCTTCTGGAGCAGCCTGGTCAAGACGCTGGACAAGAGGCGCGCCGCTCTCGACAGCCTGGCTTTTAGGGTCTTCTAGGGTTTTCCAAGGGTTTCCTAGGGTTTACTAGATGACTCTCGTGCCGATTCTCCTGCTTGCCCGGCGGACGAAATCGGTGGGGATTTGATGGGCACCTGCGCCTCAAGCCTCCGGCCTTAGGGCAGGAGCTGTGGCAGTACTGTCGTGTGGCAGGGCTGCCGTCAGAGCGGTCCCTTTGGGCCCTTTCACCATGATTTAACAAGAATATCGATCTGAACGCTTTTGCCTGTACATGCTTTTGCTTCGATCGTCGATAGTATACAAATCAATTTTGTTCATGGCAAGAATCTTTGCTATGAGTTTGGTGGAGCTATGAGCGCCGATATGCCGAGCCGCTTGAGCCCAGAGACCCAGAAATCTGAGATGACAGCCTCCAACCTTCCTGACACTATACCCTACACACCGCGTGCAGGCAGCTGCTGCCGGCCGTCGTCTTCTGCTTCTCCAAGAAGCGAGTCGACCTGCTGGCCGATTGCCTGGGCGGGATGGACCTCACCAGCGGCACCGAAAAGTCGAAAATCCAGGCGGGCGCCTCCCGCCAGCCTGTCCTTTCAAAGCTCCTGGCGTCCCTCTATAGGGTTCAGGGTCCACAAACCCTAAATTGACCTAACACTAAACCCTAGACCCTAAGTCGGCCCATATGGCTGGCTGGCTGCGAGCCTGCCGTTGCGCCTGCTGCCCCCGCCCGGCTGCTGCTCGCCGCTGCTGCCCAACGATTCCGCTGCCCAGACTACTCACAAGCAGTCAGCCCCACAGTCTACGAGGCGAAGCTTAGTAGCCTGCAAGATTTGCTTTTTTCGACCAAGCCCCAGAGTGCAGGCTGCGGGTGGAGCCACAAATATGGCTTAGGATTCAGTATTCGTGGTGGGCACCCAGTGGCGCACCTGAAGCCCGCCAGCTCGCAGGTCTTCTTCGACCGCGCGATCAGCCGGCTGCGGGAAGCTGACCGGCAGCTGCCGCAGCTGCTGCGGCTGCGCGAGATGCTGCGGCGGGGCCTGGGCGTCCATCACGCCGGTCACACCCCTCCTCCTCCTTTAGGGCTTTTAGGGTTCAAGCCCTAAACCCTAAACCCTGAATTCGCAGGGCCATGCGTTGCGAGCGCACTGCTGCAGAGCGCGAGTCTCGGTGAGAGCCGAGCTGCCGAGTCACCGAAGCATGCCGCCTCCAGCCTGGCACTCCCCCCAACCGGGCCAGGCTGTCTCTCCAGCGCTGCGGCAGGGCTCAGCCGCACACGTGCAGCTGCGGCTTTGGCCTCCATGAGGCTGCAGAGCAATTGCAGCTAGCTGCCGCCCACATTGCGTGGCACCGCGCCCCCCAAATTTTAATTATTTATTAATTAATGAATTAATTGAATTATTACTTTATATATTTATTAATTCACACAGCTGTGTTTTTTCGTGTTTGCACTCGGACACTTGTACACAAAAGCGTCGTGGCTAATCTCCTGGGGTTGAATCAGCTTCGCTGATCCTAATGAGCCGACAGTGCATTGCTTTGCAGCAATCGCCCTCTCTGCCCTCTGGCTCCCGGAGTCTGGCCCTGCCCAACCCTACAAGAAGCTTCAAAAAGCTTGTCCTGACCGGTCCTCTGCCCGCAGGCCTGCTGCCGATCATGAAGGAGGTCGTTGAGATGCTGTTTTGCCAGGGGGTCCTAAAAGTGCTGTTCAGCACGGAGACTTTTGCCATGGGCGTCAACGCGCCGGCCCGCACGGTCGTCTTCCAGGGGCTGCGAAAGCACGACGGCAAGCAGTTCAGGTGCCTCCTCTGACCCACAGCGTGATCGGAGCGAGTTTCGTGGCTTTCAGGATTTGCTCTCGATTTTGTGGTTTTGTCTTTGGTCCTAACCTAAAGCACAAAAATGCCAAACTCAAGCATTTTGCCCTTTAGTTTCTGGTTATAACTGAAATGCCTCAGTTTGGCGTTTTGTGTTTTGCTTTAGTTTAGGGGCAAAAGCTGAATCACAATTTTTTTTGGCCGCGCAGCCCGCATGGCTGCTGCACACCCGCAGCCGCATGATTAGCATGGCACAGCAAAGATATTTGCCGGCCAAGGCCCAATGCAGGACGGTCCAGTCACAGCAAGAGCACCCTCACCGCCCATGCACTTCATGCCGCCTGTCCACCCGCGCCCCCACAGATCCCGCTTGAAGGTCATCTCCACCTTCCGCTTGCCCCCCCCCCCCTCCCACCCAGTTCCACTTGCTTCCCTGAAACGATACTGATGAATATCAACAGCGAACCAAAGGAATCCAAACTTCCTTTCCAACTAATTTTTTGTCACTTCATGCGCCTGCCGCCCGCAGGACGCTGCTGAGCGGCGAGTACACCCAGATGGCGGGCCGCGCGGGGCGGCGCGGGCTGGACGCCGTCGGCACTGTGCTGATCGCGTGCCCGCAGGAGGTGCCTGAGGAGTCGGAGATCCGGGGGCTGCTGTCTGGCCGGGCGGCTCGACTGGAGAGCCAGTTCCGGCTGACCTACACCATGATCCTCAACCTGCTGCGCGTGGAGGACCTCAAGGCGCGCCACCTCCCCCTCTGTCTTGTCACGTGTAACGTAACGATGCGTCGCGTAACGTCATGCTTCGTCACGGTACGACACATGAAGGTTTCGGCGCTTCGCATCGCGTTTGCGCTGCTCTCCGTTACTGCCCGTGACGTAACACGACGTGATGTGACGTGACGTCACGTGCACGATGACTGCAATCCTAGCACGGTGAACGGCGGAGCAGGAAGGGTCGGCCGGCTCGCCCGGGCTCGGCCCCCGCATTCCCGCGCGCTTTTTAGGGTTCAGGGTTCAGGGTTTAGGGTTTAGGGTAAACCCTAAGCCGAGCGCGCTCACTTCCCCCCCACTTGCGCCCCTTTCCGCAGGTCGAGGACATGCTCAAGCGCAGCTTCGCCGAGTTTCACGCGCAGCGAGCGCAGCCGGGCGCGCTGGCAGCGCAGCAGAGCGGCCTGGCTGCGCTGGCCGCGCTGCGGGCCAAGCCGTTCCCGACGCCGCTGCTGGGCACCAGACAGGAGGATGTGCGGCGCTTCCACGAGCTGACGCAGGAGATCGACAGCCTGTCGCAGCAGGTGCAGGTGCGGCAGTTACAACCGCCGCACGCCGCCACCAAGTTCCAGTCTGCCTGGCCAGGGCCTGGCACCTCTGTGGCAACCAGCATCCCCCGCTGGCTGCTGCAGCAGCTGGCTCTTTGGAGGCTGCATGCCGACGGGCCTGCTGTGTGCCGCGCTCCCTCGCTTGGAAGGCAGCTTCCAAGCAGGTGCAGATGAGCCTCCAGGCCGGCGCACTCCGGCCAGCCAGAGCTTTGCAGCTCCTTGCATCCCCCGCAGCAGCAATCAAGCAGCCGACGGGGAACCCCCCCCCCCTCGAGCGGAGCAGCCACACGCGTCTCCATGGCCGCCCGTGTTCCATTCATTGGTTTCGATCTCTTTCTTCCCGTTTCCCTTTTCTCCTTGCTTCATTCGTCCATTTCCTCAGTTACAAACTCCCGTCAAGCAGTGCTCCTCCGTCGCGTGGCTCACCGTCCGCTTAGAGTGCCCGGTCGCTGCGGGCGGGCGGGGGTCGATCGCGGGAGAAGGGCCTCACTGGACGCAGCTTATCAGCCGCTCATCGCAGCGCCGCTTAGCGAGGTTTGGCTGTATTCAGTCGCTGTCTATCTGAATTTATTTCCCAACTTAAGACTTGGGTTCCGTTTCGTATATTCAATCTTATTCACAGAAATATTATGGTCTTCGGTGGCTGCAGGGCCAGATTATGGGCAGCCGAGCGGCCTGCCAGGCGCTCGTGCCCGGCCGCTTGGTGCAGCTGACGGAGCCGGCGAGCCGCCTACCGCAGCTGGCAGTAGTCTGCGGCCCGGCCGCCAAGCGGCGGAGTCCCTTCCTGTCCGGCGGCGGCGGCCCGGCAGGCGACGCCTTTCCTCGCTGCCACCAGTCAGGAAGCGCTGCCGATTGGCGTGGGATGCGTCAGCTGTGTGGGGAGGGAGTGTGGGAAGCGAGCAGCTGCGTGCCTGCTCCCCGTGCTTGGGGCCGGCCTCCTGGGTTCACGCTGTTTAGGGTTTAGGGTTTAGGGTTTTAGGGTTTAGGGTTTAGGGTTTAGGGTTTAGCCTCAAAGTCCTCCTAAACACTAAACCCTAATGCAACGCACCTGAGCACGTCAGATGCGCTGCCCCTTGGGTCGGAGCATGCTGGTCACCCTGCTTGCCTCGGTAGAACGCATAAATGCTTGTAATCGATGATTTATAATTAAAATCGATTATTTAATCCATTTTTAAATGAGTTATTGAATGAATGCACTGCCTCCTGAGTGCCTGCTCGCAATTCTCGTGGCCGGCCGCGGCAATCCGAGGTCCTCGTGCCCAGCTCTTCTTGCCGAATGCCTGACTGAACCTGGCATCTGACTGCCCTGCAGCCGACTTTGTGGTGCTGAGCCTGCACACGCCCTCCCCCCTGGACGCCGCCGCCCCCGTGCCGGAGGCTGCAGAGGCGGCGGCAGCAGGCGGCAGCGCCGGGCCAGCCCTCGGTGAGTCACTGCCCCCTTTCTCCTCGTCACATAACGGCATCCAGAAGCGCGCGTTACGGCTGCCCTCTCCACACGCGCGTGCCGCTCCGCACGCCTCTGCCGGCCCGCATGCCTCGGGGCTGTCCGCCGCTCCCTGACGCCCTGTCAGCAATCGAGCTTTAGGGTTTAGGGTATCGTGTGCTCGAAGCTCGACCCTTAATGCTCGCGGCACATCTGCTGCGCGCAGGCAGGGCGGTCGGTCAGCCAAAGCTGCCGCGGAGGGGCAGCGTGGGCGGCGTGGATTACGTGCTGAAAGAGGTGCCTTCCATAAACCCTGAACCTAAAATCAGTAGGGTAACTTAGGGTAGGGTAGGGTAGGGGCTGCACGGGTTTCCGTCCTTCAGCACGCCTGCCCAGCCGAGGCCTTCCCCTGCTTGGGCACGCCCGCCCGGCTCGGCTGCCTCCAACCTCACCCGCCTGGCACCCTTCCGTGCTTTGCAGTATCAGCAATGCAAGGCCAACAAACAATCCCACAGCCAGCCAGGAAACTTACCGTGGGCGCAACTGAACGAATCTGCATCGATCTCGTTTCTTTCTCTCCTCTCAACCGATCTCGTTTTTTTCTCGTTTTGCTGCCGTCTTCCCGGAAGGATGATTGAAGTGACCCGGGCTTTGTTGCCGCCGCTGCAGGTGGCGGCCGCAGAGATCGCGGACATCTGCGCCGCCAAGATCGGCGTTGACGGCGGCGCGTTAGTAACGGGCGACGAGGGCGCGCTGGCGCTGGCGCTGCGTCAGCTCGCCTCCGCGGCCGAGGCGCCGCCGGCGCTGCTGCACCCCGAGCGGGACCTCAAGATCAAAGACTTTGACTTGGTGCAGGCGATCCGCCGCCGTCAGGCGCTGGCGGAGGTGCGCCCCCTTCCCAGAAAGGCCAGGCTGGCAGGCGGCTCTGATGGCCTTTAGCCAGCTGGCTTTGCTTTAGCAAAGTCTGATGGTCTTGTACCATCTGGGTCTTTAGACTCTGATGGTGTTTACACTCTTATGGTCTTCAGACCATCTGGCTTGTAAAGCATCTGGGTCTTTAGACTCTGAGAGCTTCGCTATCTGGCTTTCTCCCAGAGGGAGAAAGTTAGATGGCCTTAAGCCCAGATGGATGGTCTAAAGACCATTAGAGTCTAAAGACCATATAGATACCGAAGGTAAAGAGCGAAAGGTCTGTGGACGGCTGCGGCTGTTGGCAGCAGCTCGCGAGGGGCGCTGCGCTTGGGTCAGCTGGCAGGTGACAAGATGAGGACAGGGTGAGCTTGCGATGCCTGCCCAGTGTGAGCGTGCTGGAATCGGCACAGCAGGCAACGGTCAAGCTGAGCCAAGCGAAGTTGAGCGAAGAAACACCCCACACGTGCTGCTGTTCCCATCTCAAACACACCGCGGAACGCCCAAGCTTGCGAGGGGACAGGACAGGAGCCATGCCAGCTGCACGCAAGACTGGTTGACGAGAGAAACGCTTGGAAGGAAGCGCCGAAACTGCAGAGCTGCTCATCGTCCCGACCCCTCATCCATTTCGACCCCAAAATAAAAAAATCTAAAAACTTTGAAATTCAATTTCAAATTTTTCAAATTGTAAATTCGAATTCGAACGCGGCTGCTGCAGGAGCGCGCCGGCCTGGCCTGCCAGCGCGAGCCCGCCTGGCCGGAGATGTGGGCGCTCGTCCGCAGCGAGGCGCTGCTGGAGGCGCGGCTGCGGGCGCTCGCGCACAGCCTGTCGGACGCCAGCCTGGCGCAGATGCCCGAGTTTCACCAGCGGCTGGCCGTGCTGCGGCAGCTCGGATACGTGGCGGAGGACGACACGGTGCTCATGAAGGCGCCCCTCCCTTCCTGGACTCGTTATTATTATTAGTATCATTATAATCAATAAATTCTTATTGTCACATTATTATCGTTATCGTTGTCATTATCATTATCGTTGTCATTGTTTGAATTCTAAACTCTAAAACCTGTTTTGGAAACCCCAACGGCGTGATGGCGGGCCCCTTGCCAGCCGCCCCTGCGGCTTCAGCAGCTGCAACTCCGCCCGCTGAGAGCGTGGCCGCCGCAGCTTCCCTCCTCTTTACTGCCGCAGCTGGCTGCGGCCCCCCGCTGGTCTTTCTTTGTTTCGCAAGCTCTCGGGGCGAGCGTGAGCATTTCCGGGGCCTGCAGGG
>BHFV01000374.1:0-28180 GCA_003568905.1 Trebouxiophyceae sp. KSI-1
CCACCAACCCCAAGTAATGTAAATATTTAAAAACAGAAAAAGCATCTAAGTTTTAAAAACAGCAAAAAAACAAAAAAAAACCATCTAAATCTTTTAATAACAGTCACTTTTACCAAAACTGGCTGCTGCTGATATGTTGTTGATATGTAGCACACATCAAAAGGCCGAGCCGAGCGCTGCCATGCTGTCCCTCCCCCTCTAAGCAATCTGAATCGTATGAAAAATGTTTGCTTTTCGGGAGAAAAAGCTGCTGATCTTATCTTATCACAAAACAAACTGGGGTCAGAGGCGCCAGTCCTCTTGCAGACAGGGCAGTCGGGTTGTGTCAGTTACGGGGCTTCGGTTTCAGGATCCGGTTTGACCGGATCCAGCTCTCCAAAAAATGGAAAGGAAATCGGGTTTCCCCTGAATGTGAGCGGCCGCCAGCTGTGAACCTCTCTGGATGGGTCGAAAACAAAACAAGGAGGGGGAAAGCTGTTCTCTTTCAATGCGCGGGCAGACAGCTTGCGCTCCTGAGACGTCGGCCAACCATAGGCCCTAGGGTTTAGGGTCCAGGACTCCTGACTGCGGGTGCGGATCTCCCCGTCCGCCCCCCTGCCAGCCTGGCAATAACTCGCCCTGAACCTAAACCCCAAACCTTAAAGCCTAAAAGCTGACTCGCCAGGCTGTTACCGGTTGCAGGTCGAACAGCAGGAGGAGCAGCAGGAGGCAGAGGAGGGTGAGGAGGGTGGCGAAGGCGGCGGCAAACCCCAGCAGGGCCCTACGCAGGGTTCAGCCGGCGGCACGGGCGGCAGCGGGCCCACCCCTGCCCCGGCAGCAGACGGCGGCGGCGGTGGGCGGCTGACCGAAAAGGAAGGGCGCGCGACGGGTGCCTGCCTTTCTCTGAACCGCAAACCCTTTAGGGTCACGTCCGCCACAGGCTCCGGCCGGGCAGCGAGCCGTGAAAAACAAACGGCCGAAACGAGTGAGTTTCAAAAAATAAAGGCAGGCTGGCGAGCGTCACGGACGCACGCATCTGCGACCGACGCTTGGATGGGTTTTCCATAAAATAATGTTAAGCATCCGATAAAATAATGATTTGAACAAAACTGCCTGCCTCACACTTTCTCCAGCCTCCATTCGAAAGACCAAACACAGCCGCCCCGCCTTCCCGCGACTCCCACGCAGCCCTGAAACCCTAGAAAACCCTAAACGAACTCCTCAACCCTACACTCCAAATCAAACCCTAATCGATGTCGCTGCCGCAGGCCGCGTCTCCCTCGCGGTCCTGGCGGCCTACATGCGGGCGCTGGGGGGGCCGGCAGCCACCGGCCTGCTGCTCTCCTGGTTCCTGGCGACAGAGGCGGGGCGCGTGGCGGCGACAGTCTGGCTTAGTCATTGGACGGGCGCCGCCGACAACCCCGGCGGGGCTCCGCACTCGGCGATGTGGTACTTACTCATCTACGCAGCCATCTCGGGCGGCCAGGCGAGTGAAACCCTACCAAAACCCTCCAAGGCGTTCCCGCGTCTTCTTCTACGGGGTGGGGGCTCTTTTGAATCTTGAACTCCAATGGAACGCTTTCAAAATCCTCGAAGCCCTCTCCGCAGTGATGCTTGAGCTATGCCCGGCGTTTTTTTGTCCCCTTTAAACTTTGAACCAACCCGGTAATTTCGGGCGATTAGGCGAGCTAAACCCTATCAAACCCTTCAATGCGTCTGCGTCTTCCGAGGGGCGGGATGATCTGAAAAGCGGGCGCTGCACTCCGCGATGCTGCACCTGGAGGCCGCTTACGGGCCCTTAGGAGCGTAAAACCCTATCAAGACCCTGGCCGGGGTTACCGGCTGCGCTCTGCGCCCGGCGGCGATGCATTCAATTTTAGTATACCCGGTCGTTTTGGGGACCGGGCGAGGGAAACCCTAGTACAACCCTAGAGTGACACCCTGGCATCTGGAGGGGCTCTCTGGAGTCTCGCAGATTCGAATCCTGCAGAATGTAGTATTGCGAAATAAAAAATTATTCTTGAAGGTTTTTGTCGATGAGACTGGCATGCCATTAATATAGCTGGAAGATACATACTGTTAAACGTATGTTATTTGTACCTTCCATAGCTTTATTTTAAAATGCAATTTTTTCCTTTTTTACAATAGTTGAAAATAATAATATTTATAGTTTGCTGCAAGCAGCCGCGAGATCTCCGGCTGCGGCCGAGCCGGACCCGGAAACCCTGAGCCCGACTCACAAACCCTAAACGACTCAGAAACCCTAACTCCCGCAGTGACACGCGCCGCAGGTCCTCTTCCAGCTGCTCAGCACCTTCCTGGTCAAGTGGCTCAGCCTGCGGGCGGCTCGAGTGCTCCACAACAGCATGTTGGCACGCCTGCTGAGGCAAGTGCCGCCTCTCCGGCAATTCGTTATTTTATTTTGGTTTTTCTAGGGTGATTTAGTTCTTTTTCTATATTTTTCGTATTAAATAAATATTGATACTTAATAATAATCTTTAAGATTTGCTTTTGTTTTTGTTCTTCTTATGTTTTTTAGAAAGCCCCCCACCTCCCCTCCTCCAGCATATTTCATGCAGATTCGGAAAGGCACTATACCTTTTCCCCTGATGACGGAAGGCGCAATGATCCTGGCTACCTTATTTTCTCAGCCGCGTTTTCGGAGACAGCCGGCCCCCGCCGCACCTAACAGCTTCCCTGCAGCTGTTCCCTGCAGCTGCCCGGCAGCTTCCACCCAGCTGCAAGTAGGCAGCCTGCAGCACGGGACAGGTGCCGCCAGGGTCGCCCGTTGCCAAACCCACTTTATAAATATTTAAATATTTAGTAGATTTTTAAATTATAACTCAATTATACTATTAATATTATTACGATATAATATATTATAATAATTATTATAATTATATTATAAATCAGGAGCAGCTTGCCGCGTCACAGCCTGTAAATGCAGCGCCCCTGCCTGCCGCTACTGACCAGTTTAAAAATCGTCCGACCGCGTTTTGAAGATCTTAGGGTTTTCTACGGTAGTTTGTTCAAAGGCACTGATTTTCCGCCTGCAGCGTTCCGACTTGGCGCGGACGGGACGCCTTCCAGTTCTGCCGCTTTTTAAAACCTACTTTTTTTCCGAAAATTCGAATTCGTTGCACGCACGCAGGGCGCCCATGGCCTTCTATCATACGACCCCCCTCGGACGCCTCGTCAACCGCCTTACTAAGGACACCAGCGACATCGACAAGAACGTTGCGGATTTCGCCACTTTTTTCCTGCGCGGCGCGCTGCAGCTGGCTTCCACCGTCTGCCTCATCGGAGTCGTGACGCCCTTCGCGCTGCCGGCGCTGGTGCCCATCCTGACTGGCTTTTACTTCCTCTATGCTTATTTCCAGGCGCGAATTCTCTGCCAAAACTCCAGGAAATCGCATTTTTGTTGCCGTTTTTTGGCGAGGACGGTGCACTGGTCCCAAAACCCTAAACCCTAAACCTTTCCTGACGGGCTTTTACTTCCTCTACGCACATTTCCAGGTGCAAACCTGCCCACCACCTCAATAAAGGAGTCGATTTTTGTTTGAGAGTAATTTTAGAAAGAGAGTGTGCAAAATCTGGTCCCCATCAGCTTTACCCCATAATTAATTAATTCAGAAGCTTTTCCCAACCCCTTCCTCCCCTTCCCCCTCTGCTGATTTGAAATCGCACAAAGTACACACTACCTGGTTTTTTGGGTTTAGGGCCTCAATCCTAAAATACATGCCATGTGACTTGCTCTGCGGTTGTTTTGAAAAAAGTCGCAGGAGTGCTCTCAGAGACAACTGTGGTGCCCTCTCACTGCACTGGCGCCGCCCTGCGCCCTTTTCTTCAGGTTTTAGGCGCCCCGGCCAGAGGTATACTCGCTGGAGGCGGAAATTGCCATCATGCAGAGGCAAGCCGCCCTGCGTAGGGTATTCTAGACCCTAATCGACCCCTACCCGCAGGCAAGCGGCTGCTTTGCGTAGGGTCGTCTAAACCCTAGTTGTACCCTAATCGCGGGCTAGCGGGCTGCCCTGCGTAGGGTTGCCCTGCCTAGGGTTTTATGGACCCTAATTCGACCCTCGAAAACCCTAATCGCAGGCGAGCGTTCGCGAGGTCAAGCGGCTGGATGCCATCAGCCGCTCCCCCGTCTACAGCTCCATAGGGGAGGAGCTGGCCGGCCTGGCCACGATTAGGGCTTACCGGGCCGAGGCGCGTCTGACGGAGCGCAACGCCAGGCTGGTCGACCGTTCGGCCGTCTTCTCATTAGTAAACCAGAGCATGAACCGGCGCGTTTCTTTTCTCCATCCCGCGACGCCGGCAGGTTTCCCGCATCCGGCAAGGACTTTCGCGCCATAAATGCTGCGCGCTTCGAAAGGTATTTGCCAAATGGCCGGCGCGAATGTGGTGCGCGAAGGGAAAATGAATATACATACTTCCCGGGAAACGGTGGTTTTAGACCCCGGCAAACCGGATTTGATGACTAGGGGTGCGCCACAAAAGCTCCGAAGCCGTGCGCGAATCCCTCGCGCGAAGATTTTATCAAACTTGAAGTGCCACAGCTTCTGTTTCATAATATATTTGCCTCATAAGAATAACTCGTCCATCATGGATCAAAAAGCACGGACGCGCGCCAGAGGTCCTCAGGCGCCCCGCCCGCCCACAACCCCAAACCCTAAACCCTAAAAAAACATGAAATCCGCCCGCAGCTGGCTCAGCGTGCGCATGGAGTCCCTGGGCGCTCTGGCCGCCCTCGCAGCCGCCGTTCTGACGGTGGAGCAGCGCGGCGCCGCCAGCGTGTTCGGCCTGGTGCTGAGCTACGCGCTGCAGATCACGCAGCTGACCAGCATGACGGCGCGGCCCTTTCCCGCCCTTCCCTTGCCCCAAATCCTAAACCCTAGTTTCCGCAGGCTTTTTGACCCCGGTTCCAGGGTTCCGAGCGTACTTTGCACCGAAACTTGATTGCTTTTTTGACTTGAGCCGAGCTGGACAGGCAGCTGACCAGCATGACGGCACGGCCCTTTCTGCTCCTCCTGTGTGATGCAATCTAAGGGTTTTGGGCATTGTTCCCGAAGACCCGCTGATTGAGTGGGGCTCCTCGTTTCGAGCCTCATATTACTGCCGTCAGGGCGCCCTGACGTTGACGTGGTGTTCACCACAAACCCCCATATTTTTGAATATGCAGCTCAGCTACCCTAAACCCAAAACCCAACCTGCACCTCTCTGATGACTGGTCGCTGAACCCTAAGTTTGCCCCGCCAGGTGCGGCTCGCCAGCTTGGTCGAAAACCAGTTCAATGCCGTCGAGCGGGTGGTGGAATACGGAAAGCTGCCGGAGGAGGCGGCGGCCGAGATCCCCGGCAGCGTGCCGCCAGGCTGGCCGTCCAAGGGGCAGGCGCGCCTCCAGGGTTTCAGAAAACCCTAGACCTGCCTGCCACCCCAAGTTGCGCCCAGGAGCTCCCGTCACCTCGAGGGTCCAGGGATCAGACGGGGTCTCCGACACTAAACCCTAAAGCACTACACCCGCTCCGCGGCAGAGGGCGCAGGAAAGACCGCTGCCCTGACGCGGAACCCTACCGTGACCCTATCGAAACCCTACCGGAACCCCAGGTCGCGTTCGCAGCAGAGGGCCGAGGACAGACCGACTGCCCGGGCGCAGAACCCTACCGCAATCCTACTGAAACCCTACCGAAACCCTAACGCCCGCAGGTGGCGTTCGAGGAGGTGTCGATGCGCTACCGCCCGGGCCTGCCTCTGGTGCTGCGCGGCCTGTCGGTGGCGCTGCCGGCGGGGGCCCGAGTCGGAGTCGTGGGGCGAACGGGGGCCGGAAAGTCGTCTCTCCTGAACTGCCTCTTCCGGCTCGTGGAGCTGGACGGCGGCCGCATCACGATCGACAGCCTGGACATCTCGCGGCTGGGCCTCAAGCAGCTGCGCGGCGCGCTCGCCCTCATCCCGCAGGCGCGCGCCGAAGGCCTGCTCTAGAAACCCTAGAGAACCCTAGAGAAGCCTGTGCAGTCCGAGACGACATCGGATTCGGGCGCTCTGCCGCTCTTGAAGCCGAACAGAGTTTGTGATTTTGGTGAGTTGCGCGGCGTGCTCGCTCGCGGGCAAAGCCCTAGAAACCCGCCAAAAACCTGTAAAACCCTAGGGGTGGGAGTTGTGCCGATGTCTCGAACCCTGTGGATCCCTCAAATCTCGGGACCTCAAGCAGCTGCGCGGCGCGCTCACCCCAATTCCGCAGGCGCGCGGCCCGTAAACCTGAGAAACCCTAGAAATGACTGCAAACGCCAAAACCGCCTGCATCCGGGCGCTCATTCGCTCTTAGAGCCCTTTCCATTGCGTAAATTTGGGAAGGCGCCCGGCGCAGGCGCGCCTCTGCTGAATCGAAACCCCAGAAACCCTAGATATGCCGGCCCTAGAGAGCCCAGAGCCTCGAGCTAGGAATCGCTCGGTCAGGAGTGGGAGGCGAGTTCAGGGTTTTAGGGCGGCACCCTGACATTTGTCATCAATCGAAAATAGGAATTATAGGGTTGTGAGGAAAAAACACGCATCGCTGCACCGGCTGCGTGGGCTGCCCCTCCCCGCTTCGCCCTCTGGAACCCTAGCTGTGCCTCGACCCTACAAAACCCTAAACGCGCGCAGGCGCCCGTGCTGTTCACCGGGACCCTGCGCTCCAACCTGGCGCCTTTCGGGGAGCATTCGGACGCCGCCTGCTGGGCTGCGCTGCGGCGGGCGCACCTGGCTGCGATGGTCGAAGCCTCCCCTGCAGGCGCGCGCCCTCACAGGCAAAGGCCGAGAAACGAGCTGATGGCTTGCTGCCGGGGAAAAAATCCGAATTTGGAGGTTTACTTGGGTTTTAAAATTTGCAGCCGAGACGTGTGAAGGCGTGATTCTGGGACAGGGCGCGGCAATCCATCTCAGAAATGCACAAAAAACATACAGAGAAGATATGCTTTCTTTTCGCTGCGAACAGCGGGATCCTTGGGGAGCGGGCTGGGAGCATGTGGGGAGGCGGCCCGCTTTTGATTCCCCTAATCCCTAGGGCACCCTAAAGCCTGGGGCAGCTGCCTGCGCGCTCGCCTGAAACACTTGCCAGGAGGATTACCTGAGCCTTGCCAGCTGCCACCCTGGCACCTGACTAATCTACAATCATACGGCGGAAGCAGCTTCACCTCCGCCAAGGAACGAGACAGTTGGGAAGAGTGGAAGGGGGGTTTAGGGTTCAGGGCTGAGTAATAAGCTGAACCCTGAACCCTGAAACAAAAAGTGGCGAGAAAATCAAGGCGACAGAAACCGAGAAAAACGGGAAAAACGGGGGAAGTGCCGGCCGTGGCTGCGGAAACGCCGGCCGCAGCGCCCCGCTCCTCATCCATGCCGGAGACCCTGCCGGACCCTGCCGGACCCTCCTTATCCCTTTTTCGGCCCGCAGGCCTCGACATGCAGCTGGCAGAAGGCGGCGCGCCTCTGTCGGCGGGACAGAAGCAGCTGGTGGCGATGGCGCGGGCGCTGCTGCGCCGCTCCAAGGTATCCTACGGGGTTTCATAGGGTCTTTTCAGGGTCAACGGCAGTGTCAAATGGGTCCAAATGAGGGCCGATCGTCCGGCTCAGAAGCTGCTGTGGTGCCCTAAACCCTAAACAGGATCCCTGGCCGCTGGAGAGCGAGCATGCTGTGCAATCTTCTGCCATAAAGCCAGGCTGACGCAGTCGAGGCTGTTTAGAAACCCTAGAATCCCCCACCTTAGAAGTTCCCCCAGACGACCTGGCCCCGTTCCGAGGCCCCCTTTGCGGCAGCCGCAGGGTCCTGACAGCCTGGCATAAAACCCTATCCGCCTGGAAAGAACCCTGACAGCCTGGCGTGAAACCCTAACAGGTCGTCTGCCTGGACGAAGCGACAGCCTCGATAGATGCAGACACGGACGCGCTGCTGCAGCAGACGGTGGCGGCCGAATTCGCGGGCTCCAGCCTCATCATCATCGCGCACAGGTGGGAAACCCTACAGGGCCTGCAGCCGCCAGGCTGTCGCCACACATCCCCGAGCCTTTGCGGCCTCGCTCCTCCCCCGATCGGAACAACACTCGCTTCCACGCATTTTTGCCCATTCCAGTGCGCTTTTAATGCCTTTTTTGTGACATGTACCTGCGAATTTTGCCGAACGAATCGCATTCTGCGTTTTGCCAAACGGAATTCCTGCGCTGGCGCAAACCCCGGCTGCTCGTGCACCGCAGCCGCTCCCTGTCTTTGCTAGCGCCAGTCTGGCACACGGCAACCCCTAAACGTCCATCCTGAACCCTAGGTCATACATAAACCCTAAACCCTTATGGCGTCGTAACTAAAGGCTGCACATGCGCTCTAGGTCATTTATAAACCCAAAACCCCAATGACGGCATTACTGCAGGCTGCACACCATCATCGACGCGGACGCGGTTCTCGTCATGCAGGCCGGCTCGGCCGCCGAGTTCGGCCCGCCGGCCGCTCTGCTGGAAAACGCAGAGGGCACTTTTGCCGGTGCGGGCGCCACCCTACACGGGGTTCTCTCAAGGTTTCAGGAGTCCCGAGGACGACGACCGCGCAGCCGGCTGCGTAGAGGCTTAGGGTTTTGGCTCGAGGGATGGGGCGCCTCTCACGACGGTCGAACAGGACGGCCCGAAGGCGCCGCTGAGGCGCCGCCGGTGCTAGGGTTTAGAGAGGGTTTCATGCGACGACCGCGAGCCCACAGGGGGGAGAACTCCGAGTCCGAACGCCCGGCTCACGCTGCGACATCCCGGCCTACTCCAACCCAAACCCTAACCCTAACCTCTACCATAACCCTAATCCTAAAGCAGGGCGCTCCCGCCCGCACAGGCATGGTGCGCGAGACCGGGGAGGGCAGCAGCCGGCTGCTGCATGCCATCGCACGGGGAGAGGCCGGGCAGCGCGGCGGCGAAGGCGGCGGCGGCGGCGGCAGAGTGAGCGAAGCCAAGCGGCAGCGGGCGCTCTCCACGGTGGCGGCGCGGCCCAAGGCGGCGGCCGCCGGCGAGACCGCGCAGGCGCTGGTGCGCGCCTCTGCCCGCCAGAGTTAGGGTCTGAAATTAGGGCTTAGGGGGTATGAAATAGGGTTTCTGTCATCAAGAGAGTCCAAAATGGTGGCGGCCGCGGGCGAGACCGCGCAAGCGCTGGTGCGCTGAGCTCTCCCTGGCCGGTTTCTGGGTCACAGAATGTAGGGTTTCTGGCGCATAGGGTGCATAAACACTCGACGATGTCAAGATAGTTCCTAGGTTTTAAATCATATCGGGCGCCCTGTCATTCGCCCAGAGCGGCTCGCGAGCACCACCGGGATTCATGCCTGTGCCATGTGTGAGTATTTTGCAGGGTGCGGTAGGGTTTTACGGGCAGCCCTCACAGCACTCAACACTCAGCACGTGTCCCGTCACGGAATCCCGCTTGGGATACGTGATTTTCAAAAGAAATTCCCAGTCAAGACCCTAGAGGAACCCCTAGAAACCCTACACACACCCTCGCCGAGGGCTCGTGCCCGCCCAGCCGGCTCTCCAGGCTTCGCCAGCGGCCCTCTCAGAATCCCCTGTAGGGGGCTGCAGCAGCCTGAACCCTACACCAAACCCTAAACCCTGCACATCTCCACTGAGGGCGCGTGCTGCCGGCGGCGGCAGCTGGCTCGCGCTCGAGAGGCGCGAGGCGTGCTCGAAGACAGCCTGGCGGCGCTGGCAGAGCAGAGCGGAGCTGACGAGTACCGCCGCTGGGCGAGGCTTGAACTGCCGACGGACGGCGGCGACGCGGGCGGCGTGGCCGACGCGATGCGCCAGGCGCGTTTCTGCTTTAATTAGGGTTATGTAGGGTATCGGTGATCGCGAGCAAGGAGGGGAATTTACAAGGGTCGGCAGTGACGCGGGCGGCGTGGCGGATGCGATGCGGCAGGCGCGTTTTCGCTTTTACTTAGGGTTTTGGTAGGGGTTTTTTGCAATAGCGGGCAGAGAAGGGGTGTTCCGAGGGTCGACGGCGATGCGCTGGGCGCGTCTTCCATTTGAATTAGGGTTTTGTGGGGTCGTTGGTACTCGTGCGAGCAGGGAAGGGGGTCTTCGGATGACGGCTGCGACACGGGCTCGCAACCGACGTGATGCGGCGGGCGGGCTCTTGAGACAGGGTTAGTAACAGGGTTTGGAAAAAGATCTCTTCATCCGGAATGTCAGCTGCGGCCGGGGGCAACAGCAGAGCTCGGTCGGAGAGTCGCGCTGTGTGCGCCTGCTGCCAGAGGCCCTACTAGACCCTAGAGCCACTGCCGGGCGCTGCGGCAACTGCCTGTCCGCCGAGGAAACCCTGAACCCAAAACCCTAAACCCAAAACCCAAAACCGAACCCCCAAACCTCGAACCCACGGAGCCCCCGAGCCTGCATTTGAACCCCTCCCGGACCCCGAAACCTAAACCCTAAAAACCCTGTAACGCAGGCGCTGGAGGCCATGGACGAGATCCAGAGCCTGGCTGCTCGCGTGCGTGCCGGCTGCGCTGCCGCGGCCGCCGACGCTTCTCCGCGGCAGCAGCAGCGCCCGCAGCTGAGTCGCACGACCTCGATGCCCACCTCCAGGCGAGCTGCCGCCCCCGTTTCGCACTTGTTTCTTTCGTCTTTAGGGTCTAGGGTTGGGGCTCAACGGGGCGAAAGGCGGCGCCCGCAGGCTCAACGGGGTGAAATCGAGTCCAGCCTGTTTTAAATGGGGCAAAAACCCTAGAATGGGTGTCCTGTCAGGCACCACGCACCACGCAGGCAGAGCAGGGTATGAGTCAGGCGGAAATTACTAACACCCCCCCCCCCTCCCCCCCGGATTGGGAGGCGCGGCAAGCACACACCTCACCGACGCACCGAAAGTCTCGCAGCCGGCTCTGCCGCTGGCCTTCACCCCAAACCCTAATCGCAGCCCTAACGACAACCCTGACATCCTATATCAAAGGGTCGAGGTTCCGAAACGCCCGTCCGCAGGCGCAGCTTCAGGCGCGCGCGGCCCCGCCGGGGTTACGAGCGTCTCGACGGCGAGGACCCGGCGCTCGCCCACACGCCCGAGTTTCGATGAGCGGCGTTAGGGTACAGTAGGGTTTCGCGCCTGTTTCTGGCCGGCGACGACGGCAGCCGCGCGCCGTTCACTTTCCGAGTCGAGTCGGCTCTGGTCTCTTGCGCGGCGGCCAGCCTTTATTAGTCATCTCAGCTGCGTGCCGGCGCGCGCCGACGGGGGCTGCTGGTGCACGAGCTGACCCTAAACCCTAAACGCGGGGGTGTGACGGCCCCCGGCTTCGCCGCGAGGAGTTATGTCACGGCAGCGGCCGGTGGGGCACGGCTGCTCAGCGCGGAGGGTCGTTGAAAAAAAACAAGAGGCACCCGTGCTGGGAACCCCCAGCCTGTGTCTTTGTTTCATCACACGAGTGTGCCGGAGAGCCTGCTTTGTTGGGAACAGCAGCTGCCGGGCCTGTGCTTTGCCACCGGATTTGTGCCTAGTAGCCATTGCACTTCTGGGCTGCTGCCGACCTAATGTGTGGATAGGCAGTGCACGGTTGGGCTGCTGCTGACCAGACATGAGGCCAGCGAGTGCACAGCTGGGCCTGCTGCTGCTGCGGCCGATGCAGCGACTGCATGTGACTGTCCTGTTGGAACGACGACCCTCGAGGCCAGCACACACCCAGGCACAAAAACTAAGGCCCTCGAACCCAGCACACACCGCGCACGAAAACTAAGCCAGCTGCCTTCCCAAGAGACGCCCCACCGCGTGCCTCCTTCGAGACAGAGCAGAGATGGGCACGTGCGGGTGTCGAGTGCTTTCCGCGGATTCATCCCCCTTGGCAGTCAGCCGCATGTCAATGGGGCGTCAGAAAGGAACCGGTAGGCTTTGATGACTACAGCGGGTTTCTTGCAGTGCCAAAGGCGCATGCAACTGCAGTGGAAAAGGCTTTTGCACAAGGGAAGGGTTGGAACTTTGGAGGGCTCATTTTGGCGGGTCCCTTTCACACAGACGGGCGCCGCCGTCGCTGCTGCAGCCTCCTCGGCCTGCCATCATGAAGCAGCAGCGCAAAGCACCAAGGGGAAGGGCCTGTTCTACTGTCAGCCCCCCTTTAAGAGACACACAGATCAGCACATGCTCACACTCTCGCCAGATGCTCGCTCACACACAGAGTTCCTCGTGAAATGCTCTCAAAATTGCCGGCCGGGCGGCTTTCGCGGGGGCCTGGCGGCGCATGTCTCGGCCTCTAGGGGGGTGTCGCTGTGTATGACAGCGTAGAGTACAGAGCCCGGGCTCGGCAGGGGGGCGCGTGTGGATCCCTGGATCCGCCGCCCAAACAGCGCCACATGGCTCCCTCACATGCGCCTCTGCTGCTCCATGAGGCTGGTGCCGCGGGTCGCCTGCGCGCGCGCCGCGATCGGCACGGCCGTGCCGCCGCCGCCGCAGCTGGGGCAGCTCATGCGGCCGCTGCCGGCGCAGATGGAGCAGCCGCGGTCGCCGTCGGACCAGCGCTGGCACACGCACGGCACCAGGCCGGTGCCCTCGCACGTGCTGCACTCCGGGTTGGGCCGCGCCTCCTGCTTCACCTGCAGACGATGCCTGGATGCTAAGCAGCCTGGGGACTGGGGACTAGGGCAGCAGCGCCCCCCATCGCCGGGCTGGCCGGAGGGCGGCACCTGGTCGGCGAGCAGCAGCACGAGGCCAACGCCGCCCAGCGCGAAGGAGAGGTAGGACAGCAGGCCGGTGGAGGCGGAGAAGCCGGCTCCCGCGGAGAGGGCAGGTGCCGCTGCGCCGGCGAACGCGCGTGGTACGAGCTGCGGGCGGCGGGCGGGAGTCAGTGCTTATGTTCTGGAGGTGTCAGCGGCCACCCCCGGCGCTTACGGCGTCCGGGAGGTGAGATCACCACGTTCTAGCGTGGACGGAACAGGAGAAGGCAACGGCTGGGCGCCCCGCGGGCGTGCTGCTGGGCCATCGCGGCAGGGGAAGCGCACCGTGGGCTGCCTCTGCTGCCTCTGTGGCCGCGCGGGCGCCAAAGGACGCGGTGGAAGGCCGCTTCTGGCCGGCGCGTGAGGAGCGTCTGTGTGCGCGCGTGCGCAGCCGCACCCGCCGGGCGCGCTCATCTGCTGCATTGGCGCCACGAGGGCGCCGCGGAGCGTGGGTGGTGGCCTGCCGGGCTGCTGAAAAAGATTGATATTAGTTGTGGGATGGACGGCCTCCTGCTGTTGAACTTGCTGGCGGTCTGGGTCAATCGATTTCTCTTGATAAAGATGGACGCTACAGGCGGCGCATGTGAGAGATCTTCAGTTTGTGCCTTCGCGCGGTGCTTAGTGGCCAGTTTGCGTGCAGGGTCGAACTCGACTCACGCTCACAACTCAAAAGCGCAGCTCACACGACCAAGGACGCAGGCGGGCCGGCAGCCAGGCCTTGGGAGCATGACCGTAGCAGCGCCACCGTCCATCCGCCACGTGCGTCCGCCACCACCAGCGCATGCCGGTGTGGCGCATGCCGACACTGCCCACGCGGCCGCCTCAACGGGGCCTAGTGCTCTGCAGGAGACGCAGCTGGCTGGTGACCAGTGCCTGAAGTACACGCTGAACAACATCTGCCAACGCAAGGCGTTCAGCAAGCGCTCGCTAGACGCCATTGCCAAGAGCCTGAGCCCCACGAGACTCGGCGTCTGGAACCCGCACTGCGGCTTCTTCTTCTCCGGCGACTGGGATGCCGTGCGTTGCCACCGCCCCCAGCCCCACCACCAGCTGACAGGCGGCCCAGCTTCCCACCAAGCCCAGCCCAGCTGCCATCTGCGCCGCAGAACGTGATGATGGCGGCGCTGGCGACGCTGGGAAAGGATGTCAGCTGGCACGACGGCCGCGATGCGGCCTTTGCCAAGGTCGACCCGGCCGCCTGCTGGGCGCTTATCCTCAACACGGCCGCCGGCAGCGCGTGGGCGGCGCTCAGCTCGGGCTTCCGCAGCGGGCGGCACTACAGCGGCCTGCGGCGGCTGCACGGCGTCTGGTGCCCCCCCTCTCAACTTTCAAACTTGCACATATTCACGAAAGCCGTACATTGAATTGGGGAAAGTACATACTCACGAAAGCTGTACGCTCCATTGGGGACGGGGGTGCGCTTTCTGTTCAGCAAGTCGTGCTCAGCAAGGCACAATTACATATCCACAAAACTTGTGTATTGCAGTGGAGAAAGGGGGCATTTTCTGTTCAGCAAGTCGTGCTCAGCACAGCGCCTCCTCCCCCCCTTTTCGACACGAAAAAAACAATAATGAGAGCGCCTGACTGGCCGCGCGCAGGTGGCACATGGACAGCCTGCAGCCGTTCGCGGAGCAGGTCACGTTTGCCAGCGAGCCGGCGCTGGAGGCGGAGGAACTGCGCACCTTCCTGCGCGGCCAGCGGGCGCGGGATCCCAGCATGCACCTCTTCCTGGTCAGAGATCTGCCGCCGCCCGGCCCTGACAAGCGATAATCCACACCGGGCAGCAGTTTTCCGGGCCAACATGGTTGGACCCTGTGACCTCCCCACACAGGTGCGTGCCCCTTCCCTGAGAGAAGCTTCCTGGATGCCTGCCTGGGATCCCAAGCTTTGGAGAGGGATCGAGCAGCGACTTGTGCGGCTGCAGGTCGCTATGATTGCTGGCTCGCATTTCTTCAGCAGGCGTGGCTGTGGCCGGTTCTGAAATCGCAAGGTGCGCTCGCGAAGGCTGGGCTCTCTAGTGCTGGAGCCTGGCTTGCTGGGGATTCCGCACCAGCATCTGTTTCGCTGCTTGCAGGGAGCGAGCAGCGGCGGCGCTGTCTGCCCGCCCGTCCGCCTGCCAGTCTGCTGCTGCTGCTTTCAGGTCCATGATTCTATGCTTGCTTGCTGCCCCTGACTTTTCGCTCTATACTGCCTGCTCTGTTTTTGCACACCGTGAAGAGCGCGGCTCGGCCAAGCTGCTCTCAAGAGGCTGCGAACGGTCTTCGTCCACACAGGCGATGGTGGGCGGCACACAGCCAGCTCCGCGCGGCCGCCCAAGACGTGTCCAAGACTCGAGCAAACCCGGGGAGGTGGGGAGCCGCTTTCTGTCTTTCTTTCTGGCACCAGCTTCTGGCAGCAGCTGCTGCTAGGCGCAATCACATGGCGCATGTTCCCGGTCAGGCAGCACTGCCACACCGCCAGCGCCGATCAAGCGGCATGCAGCTGGACCAGAGAGTTGCGGCACGGAGCCAAAGGCTGTGGCTCTCTCCCCAAAGGGAGGGGTAGGATCAGAAATGGGAAGAGAATGTCGCTGCGGCAAGCTCCTACAAGGGCTGGCAAGACGGGTGCACAAGCAGAGAGCCCGATGAAGGTCAGAAGGCCGTGCAGAGAAGGCCGCGGAAGTGGCGAACATGAAAGGGAAGGGCCCCCCCTCCCGGCCTGGATGGCCATCGGCCGACCGCTCTCTCGCCGCAGCAGAAAATCTTCAAAGCGCCCCGGCGAACGCCAGCTGCAGAAGCAGCCAACCCGGCCGCGACCCACAGCGCCGGTAGCCCAGGCGTCGCCAAGCCGCCCCCGGGCCCCCTCCAGGCGAAGGCCGGACCAACAGGCCGCGAACAGCCGGTGCGCCGCCACGCCCACCCCGCCAATCGGCTACAGCCGCTGTCCTTCGGGCACAGCACCCCGCTCTGGCCCTGCCCGGCGCCTTTTTGGCCGGCCATCCGGTTCCCATCCCGAGACGGCGACGCCCGATCTCCGACCTTTTCCGGGTCCTGGGGCGCCACTCGGGGGCCGCGAACCGCCTATGCACGCTTGCGGCGCGTCCGGGAGCCCGCAGCGGCCGCAACACCCCCGTTAGTCGCGTCCAGCCATGCGGCGCCGCTCAGCCGCAGGCGCCGGCGCACAAACTGGCGGCGACGCCACCGGCCGGATTCAGCCGTTTTCCCGGCCGCCTGCTCGTGCCGGGGCGCCGGCGCCCTGCCAGAGCTGGCCGCTCGCCGGATGGGCGCTGGGGGGCGGCGCTGACGCAGTGCATTACACGAGACGCGCCGCCGCTGCTGCGCGCGTCACAGCTGCCTCCCCCAGCTGTGCTACTTTTTCAGAGGGACACATCCCCGTTCCGTGAGCCACGGGGGGCGCCCACGTGAATCCCCGCCGCCGATGGTCTTGGAGTCCCGCCGGTGCGATTCACGTGGCTGCCTCTGCAGGCAGCGCCGGCGGCCCGCAGCCATGGCGTCGCCCGGCGTGTCCCCCGACATCGCCGACTTTGTCACGAGCGCCATCACCAACACGACCACGTCGCCGACGACCGACATCAATGTCGGCTTTGTGCTCAACAGCGCGTACATGGTCTTCTTCATGCACTGCGGCTTTGCCATGGCACGTTTCCCTCCTCTTCCTTCCCACCTGCCCCTGCCCCGCAGCCCAGCCCCCCCTCCAGCTCCAGCGCCTGCCATCCAGGCCGCTTGGGAGGGGAAAGTGGCCCCTGCACCTGCTTGCTTCGCCAGGACCGCAGCACAGCGGGGCGCTGGCTCCCTGCGCCGGCTCTGCTGAGCCCCATGTGCCCGCACCGGCCGCAGATCTCGATCGGATGCGTGCGCGCCCGCTTCGCCAAGCACATCGCCATCCTGATCCTCGTCGACGCCTGCGCCTCTGCGCTCGGCTACTACCTCTTCGGCTACGCCTTCGCCTACGGCCAGAACAGCAACTCCGACGGCGCCGACACCCAAAACCCCTTCATCGGCTCCCGCTACTTTGCGATGTCCGGCCTCAGCCACTCGCAGTACTACCTCTGGGTCTTCCAGTGGTCGGTGCGCCCTCCAGCCTGCCCTGCAGGGTTTCACCGTGCCCAGGGTTTGCCAGGGTTTGCCTGGGAGAAATCGCTGAGATTCGAATTCGCAGCCATCCCCACAGCGTGGGCCTGCCAGCTCGGAGCCCAAAGCTCCGACTTTCAAATTCAGATTCGAATTTCGAAATTTGAAATCACAAAAACCCTAAACCCTAAACGCATGCAGTTTGCGGCGACGGCCTGCACGATCGTGAGCGGCGCCATCGCCGAGCGCGCCAAGCTGGAGGCGTACATCCTCTACTCCTTCTTCATGGCCGCCTGGGTGTACCCGGTGCTCACCCACTCGGTCTGGTCGACGACCGGCTGGGCCGGCATGTTCAGGCGCGCGCCCCCCCCATCCCCCTCCCTCCCGCCATCCCTGGGGGGATGGAGGCTCCCGAGATTCCGGGCTCCCAGATTCGACAGGCCCCGGTCCTTCTCCAAGCCGCGTGCATCATGCCGAGCCAATTTTTTGCGCGCAGAAGGGGGGATTGATTCGAGTCGCTGCGCTGCCCGTGCTGCCTACTTGCCCCCCCAGCCAAACCCCAGGGCTCGCCGCCGCCGCCGCTGTTTCGTCCCACGAGCCCTTCACCCGAAGTTAACCCTGCGAAAACCCTAAACTGAGCAGGGTCGCGTGTAACGGTTCGCAGGACCAACCCGCCGAAGCCCGGCCTCAAGTTCCTGCTGGGCGTCGGCGCCATCGACTTTGCCGGTTCGGGCGCCGTCCACATGGTGGGTGGCTACGCCGCCGCTGCCGGCTGCTGGATCCTGGGCCCCCGCATCGGCCGCTTCCTCCCCGACGGCACCGTGCGCCCCCCTCCCCACACCCCGCCAGCCTGTACTAGGGTTATGTGAGGGTCGTCTCAGTGTCAGCTTAGGGTTGTCTCAGGGCAGTTGCTTGCCGCTCCACCGCCCCTCTCCTTCCCACACCCCACCCCCGCCAGCCTGTCTGTTTCCCCGGCAGCTCCCACCCCACGCCCACGGCGACTCGCCAGAATGCCACTCTGGAGTGCGCCCATCTAGGGTTTGCGAAGGGTCGATCAGCGCACATTCACACCCCAGTCCCCGCATCGCCGCCCCCGCCGACTCCCGACCGCCGAACCTCGTGAAACCCTACAAAACCCTAAATCGTATCCGCCAAACCCCGCGCAGGTCGTCGAGATGCCCGGCCACAACACGAGCCTGTTCGTGCTCGGCGTCATGATCCTCTGGTTCGGATGGTATGGCTTCAACCCGGGCTCCCAGCTCGCGCTGGTGAGCGCCTCCAACGCCGTCGCCAACGCCGCCGTCACCACCACGCTCGCGCCCGCCGCCGCCGGCCTCTCCTCCCTCTTCGCGCGCTCCTTCCTCGTCCGCAAGGCCGCCGGCGCGCCCCCCGCCCTCTTTCCCCTGCGTTAGGGTCTGAGTAGGGTTTCTTTAGGGTTTGGGGGACGGTTTCGGGGTCGAAGAGACGCATCTGTACGGCTGATATGTGCCGATTTCGCCCGCTGCGCCGCAGCGGAACTGGAACTGGGGCTCTAGGGTTTGGGGGTCGGTGCGGCCCCAGCGGCAGGGTCCCGGCCAGGGAGTGCGGCTTCTGGGAAACAAAGGGCAGCGGCCGCACGCGTCGGAAAATTTCAATTTTAAAAAGGAAAATTGTGCGAATTGCTGACGGCTCCGGCCTGTATGACTGACGCGCAGGCCGCATGACGTATGATGTGGGAGTTATGGGCAACGGCGCGCTCGCGGGCCTGGTGGCCATCACCGCCGGCTGCTCGACGGTCTACCCTTGGGGGGCCATCGCCATCGGCTTTGTTGCCGGCATCGTCTACGTCGTCGGCTCCCGCGTCTCCGTCCTGCTCAAGGTATACTCCCCCCCTCCTCCTTGGAAGAGCCGTGCTGTACAGCCTGGTGTTGCTGGCCGTGTGACAAACCAAGTGGTGCCCTCTCTCCCCTCTTCACGCCTTGGTTCCCGGCTGCGCCGCGCCGAAGCGGAGCGCCCCCTGCCGCTCTGCGGGCGCTGCCTCAGCCACAACCTCCCCGCTCTGCCTGCTTTGTCCCCTTTCGATTCCAGGGCGAGCTGCTTGCTCTAGCGACTCTGATGCTTCCAAAACCCTAACAAACCCTGTGCCCGCGCCGCAGCTGGACGACCCGCTGGACGCCATCGCGGTGCACGCCTGGAACGGGACGTGGGGCGTGATCGCGGTCGGCTTCTTCGCCGGCGAGGGCCTCATCACGGCCTCGTACGGCCTCGACCCGCTCACCGGCAACTCGCGCCAGTGGGGCTGCTTCCTGGGCGGCGACGGCCACCTGCTGGGCGCCCAGATCATCTACAGCCTCTGGCTCGGCGGTCCGCTCCCCTCCTGCCGCCGAGCGGCCGCCGCGGCTTTTCGCTCGTGTGCGCGCGAGCGTTTCCGACCGCGCGCGGCGCCGCGCGCGCAGGCTGGGTGCTCGGCAACATGATCCCCTTCTTCTTCATCCTCAAGTTCGCCGGCCTGCTGCGCGTGCCCGCCAACGAGGAGACGGTCGGCCTGGACGACAGCTACCACGGCGGCACCGCGTACCCCGGCCACGGCGCCGACGAGTTCCTCGACAAGTCGTCCGCCGGCAAGGCCAACGGCAACGGCGCCGACGCCGACTCCGCGCTCGCCTGGAAGGTGCGCCCCGCGGCGCCGCCCCGCTCGCGCCGGCGCGCGCCGCGTCGCGGCAGGAACGCCGACCCGGGGATCGCCGCGCGCCCGCAGGACGAGGTCGCGCAGCTGCGCGCGGAGGTGGAGGCGATCAAGTCGACCATCCCCAAGCACCACTGAGCGGTCGCCGGCCCCGGTCCCGGCGCGCGCGCGGCGCCGCCGCGCGCCCCGCCCCCCGACGTCCTCCTTTAGTTATTGCGATGCCACTGTGTCGGAGCCCGGCCTGCCCTCACCCGGCGCGCGCGCGCTCCTCGCTTGCCTGACGCTGCCCCCGGGTGTGCGCGCGGCCGACTCCAAAGTCTGTCCCCTCTCCCCTCCCCCCGCAGCAGCACCAGCGTCGCCGAGCCTTGAAAGATAGAGACCGCCAGCGGCCTGCCCTCCTGGCAGCCGGCGCATTCCCCCCTGCGGGATTGCAGCGCGAGCCAGGAGGCAGGCAGGACAGCACGGTGAGAGGTGGGGCTGACGCTCGGTGGTGCTGCCCGGCGAGCCCTCCTCTGTGTCGGCTAGCGGGCCCTGTACAAATCCGGGCCCTTGGCGCCTGCGGCGGCCCGTGCGGGCTTTGCGCATCAGCCACAAAGTGTACATACCGGCGCCGGCTGCCTGGCTGACTGAAAAGCAGCGGCGATTGACCCGCCCTCTCCCTTCTGTGTGTCGGCAGCGCCCCCTGCCCGTCTGGCCCCCCAGTCCTGCGTGGTGTCGCCCTCCAGGCCGGAATCTCTGCTTCCGCGCTGTAAGGAAGGAATTGTTACAAGTCTCATGGTAACGATACGTGCCTGACCAACCAGGCTGGATAGCGATGAGTCACGAGCGTGTTGTCAGGGAAGGGACGCTGTGTTTCGTTGGGTTGGGCAGGGGATGCAGAGGGGCGCCCTTTTCAAGGCGCAGACAGCTCCTAAGAAAGCAGCAAGGAGCAGCGTAATGCAGACGACTGCGAACACAGCCGCCCCCCCTCTAGGTGTGGAGCACATGGCCTGCCAAGCCAGGTGGCAGAGGCAAGAGAGCGGCATCCAAGCACACTTGCTAGTGAAGAGATCAGATGAGCAGCATCTGGGCCTCACGACTCGCAGCTCACCAGGCTGGTTGGGCAGAGTTGGGCAGAGGGAGGAAAAATTTTTGCCGAAAAACGACGTTTGCGACCACGGCGTCTTTGCCGGCTCGCTTCCTGCCGAGCAGCTGCAAAGAGATCCCCACCCAGCAAGTCGGAAAGCCCGGTCGGAACTCGGCGCCCAACGAACTTGGGGCTTCGCGAGCGCGTATACTACCCGCGAATGCATAGCAGGCTCGCCACTGCTTCACATCTCCCTTTCTCGGGATCAGCAAGCTCTCGGCCTGAACGAGTACGTGCTGGGGTGCAGATTTCGCCAGACGCGCTTGCAGCACGCTTCGTTCGGCGGCTTGGCGAGGAATACGTGTGGCTGCAAGCACCAGCTGCATCTGGCTTCGCTGGAGCAGCCCAGTAGTTGACGCCAGGCGCGGAGCGCAGCGCTGGAGGGCTTGATGCGGCATCTCTTGGCCGACAGCGTCTGGCGGGACACGCTCCTCGGCTTCCAGGATGGCAAGCTCGAGGAAGAGTATCAGGTGCCGCCCTGACACCGCCTCCAGCCTTTCCTTCCCCTTGTTCCCATGCAGGCATGTCACACAAGAATTTCGGTGCAGGGAGAGGTCGTTTCCGCCTATCGGCGCGTCGATCTGGCCGCCGACATCACTTGGGCCGCCATGGGCGCGTTCGTCGTCCATGAGTTCGTAAAGACGGGCGCATGGGGCTCCGCGCTCTACCTCTGCGTCGTCAGCTACCCCACCTTTGCAGTCAGGTGCTTCCCGGGAAGCAGCCGTATCTGAACGACTCGTCTTGTAGCCAGACACAAGCCGCCTGCAGCAGCCAGTGCCGCTCCTGCGACTGCCACGCTCGCTTGCCTGGCCTGCTGCCCACTCCGCGCCGCAGCTCTGTGTCTCCTCAACTGCTGGGTCGCCACTCTTGCTTCCTCCTTGCAAGGGCGTCCGCCTGTTAGGAGCCGTGCAAGCCGCTGCCGTCCCCGGGGGGTACCTAAAACCCTTCCCCCGGGGTCCGCAGGCTGCTCTCCCAGCGCTGGCCAGACAGCCCCGCCCGCACGCGGCTGAGAACTTGGACAACCTGGCTTCTGCGAATCCACGGCGCCATCTGCACCTACCGCACCGGCCGGCCGATCGAGATCCCCAGCCTCGCCCTGCCGCAGCCGGTGCACGACCCCCCTCCAATGCGGCCGAGCCTGCTTCATGAGGGGCTCCGCCCGGCATCCGTTGCTTGTGGCATGCCGAGATGCTCGCTCCCATCACGCCACCAGCCGGCGGCACCCCCTCCCGTGCAGACATGGCACTGGCTGGCCAGTGCCTGCCGTGCCAGCCTGGCGCGTTACTGACGCATCTGACCGTTCCCAGCGCCTCGCGCAGCGCTCGAGTGCGTTACTAACGCCCGTCTGTGGCGTTACTAACGTCGTTACTGACGCCGGCAGGGCTTCAACACGACGCTGCGGAACGTCGTCACTGCGACCCGCGTGCCCGCGCTGCTGATGTGGACGCTGGGGCAGCGCCTGCCGTTTCGCCTGCACTGGCCGCTGCAGCTCGCCTCCGTCGGCTTGTTTGGCGCGATGAACTGGCGACTGTGCCGCCACTGCAGCCCCGCCCTGCAGGCCCGCACCCCCCCCCCCCCCCCCCCCCCCTTCCCCTCCCCGCCCGGCCCGCACATGAGGAGCCGTCCGCGTTTGAAACGCCCCGTTTGCAATGCCCCGAGGGTTTCCGATCTTATCCTGAACCCTGAGTACGTGATCCCTGACCGGGAACCCTAACTTGTGGCGGGCGCGCAGCCGGCGGCTTCCCCGCCGTCCCCGTAATCGTCTCTGGAACGTGTCTTGGAGAGATTAGTATTCAAGCGACGACCAGTAACGCGTCGTGTTACTAACATCACTGTGCCGACTGCAGGACACCTTCCTGGGCATTGCCCACTCGCTGACTCGGGCGGTCTCGGCCGGCCTGCTGCTGCCGCCGCCGCAGCAGCCGCCGCTGCCGCGCGAACGCGCCTGCTTCGCGGTCACCATGCTGTTCTTCCTGCTGGCCGGCTGCCTGCTGCCCGGCGCGCTGCTGCTCTACTCTGAGGCAACACACCCCCTCCTCTTGCATCGACCTCTGCCTGCATGCCAGGCTGGCGGGAAACCTCGGTTCCCCGCTGGAAAGGCGGCGCTCGAGAGATAGTGTCAAAGACAATTCCTGCTCCACCAATTTTCGTTTTCTGGTGGGATGCGGTGTTTCACCGGGAAAGGACGGCTTTCTCGCGGGATGGAGCTCGGCCTCTGTTCCGCGACGGTCCCAAACCAGACAGCGCCCGCCTGTTTAGGGCTTAGGGTTTAGGGCTTTCAGGGCTTGTAGGGACCCTGAACGCACCTGGAGGGGCCTCCTGAAGCCCCCAGCGTCGAGGGGTGGGCCTGCAGGGGCTGCAGGCAGCCTTCGTCTAATCCCTCGACCCTGATTCCTTAAACCCTAACTCCTGAACCCTAATTCGCAACAGAAAGACACCGACCGTCCGGCCACCGCGTGCCACCGCAGGCAAAGAGCCGCATGGTGTTCCTGGCGCGGAGGCAGCCGCCGCCGCGGCTGGAGGGCCAGGAGCGGCAGCTGCAGCGGCGGCGGCGGGACGGGAAGACCGCGGAGGAGCGAGCAAGGGAGCGGCTGGGCCGGGAGGCCTCGCTGGCCGCCTTCCCGCTGCTGGTGGCCGTGCTGGCGCTGCCGCTGACCGGGCTGCTGTGGAACCTGCTGCTGCACGCGCACTGGCTGCTGTGATGTAGGGTATAGGGTTGTTGAACCCAAGATCCGAAAACGCCTGCCGCTGTCGCCGCCGTCGCGATCCGGAACCAGCCCTGCCCCGCTTTCGGGCCGCCGCGGTCGCGCAGCTGCTCCCTGGTTTTCCCGCAGCTGCCGGCCGGCTTCCCCCGGCTCGGCCCCGGAGCCCTGTGCGTGCGGGCAGAGTGCGCCCGGCCTGCTTGCTTGCAGGCACGCGGCCCGCCCCCAAAGCCGACGTCCTTTCGCTCAAAGCAGCGTCCTGTTTCGCCGTCTGTCTGCAATATTGATGAGGCCGATGACTGTCCAGTCACCACCATGGGGATCCGTGCCTCCGGCCGGATTGTGCCAACGCCTGCTGGGCGTCGGTTTTTTCCCGTCATGCTGTTCGCTCACGCGCCTCGTTGGTGTCTGCTGCTTTCTGACGTCTATATCTGGTTCGCTTGGACATCCAATGTGAGGACAACCCCCTCCATGTCCCTTGCGCCCGCCCGCCCTGTGTGACGAGAGGTTACCGGCGTCAGGCATCCGCATCGCACACCAGCAAGGCAGGGACGCCGTGGCGGCGTGGTCTGCTGCCGGTCGCGGCTTTTGACTGCAGCCGGCAGGTGGGGGGGTTGTCCCAAAGCAGCAGCAGCGGCGACGCTTTGCAGCATGTGCCACACACAGACGGCTGAGAGCAGGGAGACGCGGTCACCACAGGCGCAGGAGGCGGTCAGGAGGCTGCTGCGGGGGGGGAGGGGGAAGGCCCCCTGGGTTTGCAGTTGGGACTGGGGGCAGTGCAAGCGGCTGGGCGGGAATGGGCGAGCAAGGCGGGGGTGGGGCGGCGCATGCGGACGGCAACGCCCGGCCGCGCGCGCGCAGCCCGGCGCCAAATGAATGTCTGGCGCAGCTCCGTCGTGCCCCCGAAAAGGAGGGGGGGGGGAGCCCTGCCTGCCAATGCGCGGCGGCAGGCGGCGGGGCCGGCAGTTTTTTTTCGAGGGGGAAAAAGGGGACGCATCGGGATACAGGGGGGTGGGCGAGCGGCGCGGCGGCCTTTCGGAGGACCGCGGCCGCACGAGCCGAAACCAATCAATCGGGGGCAGGCGGGCGCCGCTGCGCGGGCTGCGGCTTTAGGTTCCCCTTCCCGCCGCCTCTATCGACCCGAAGCGCGCACGCATTTCTGGGCCATTCGGCCGCCGAAAACCGGAGGGAAAATCCTGGCGGACGGGGGACTGCATCCTGTCGCGTTGCGCCCGTGACTGACGCCTCGTTACGCCGCGGCCAGGGTGTGCAGCAGCAGCGTCCACAGCAGCCCGGCCGCCGGCAGCGCGAGGCCCCAGGCCAGCAGCGGGAAGGCCGCCAGCGAGGCTTCCCGCCGCAGCCGGGCGCGCGCCTGCCGCTTGTCGTATCGATCCCGCCGCTTTGCCTCCGCGACGCCGGCCAGCTCCATGCGGGCCTTGGTCTGCTCGCGGCACCCCCACCGGCAGCTGGCTCAGTCCCACACAGGGCCCGAGCGCGATCCGGGGGCGGGGAGGGGGTGGGGGTCTTGTGCGTGTGCTTTTGGTTTCCGCTTCCATCCGATTCCCTTGGGCCTTGACACCAGTGACAATGACAATGGCATTGGCATTGGCAATGATACTAACAACAATAACACACTTGTTTGCAGGAGAGAAACGATGCTCGAGGAGCCAGTTTTGAGGGGGGGGAAAGCCGGGGAGGGACCCGCCTCGGAGTACAGCAGGTAGGCGGCCGGCGCCAGCGTGCCCAGCATGCCGTACGCGAGCGTGGTGACGGCGAAGCAGGCGCGTTCCTGCGGCAGCGGCGGCTGCTGCTGCTGCTGCGGCGGCGGCGCCGGCGCCAGCAGCCCGGCGGCGACGCAACGCGTCACGAGACTCGCCAGCCGCAGCGACAGCTCCTGCGGCGCGCGCTTTTCTGAATTTAGGGTTCAGGTTCTCGGGTTGTAGTTTTTCTCGTTTAGGGTACAGCGTGCACCTTCAACCCAAAAGTACCCTTTCCTTTTGCTTTAGGGAACCCGAAACCCTGAGCGCCCACTCACTGTAGCAGTGAGGCTACGCTCCAAGTGGCAATCCACTGGGGCTCTGGGGAAAACGGAGTTATCAGTATATGGGTGCCCTTAATTCCTCGATCACACAGAACTTTTCCCTTGAGGGAGGACAGCGACCAGATGTTCCACTCACCCCCTCGGACGCATCGGCTGGAGCCGGGATGGGGCGCGCGCCTGCACGGGCTCTCCGGCGGCGCTGCACAGCCTGCGGTTGCTGGCGAGGTAGGTCGCTGCGGACGGCAGCTGCAGCAGCAGGTGCAGCGGGAAGGGCAGGCGCTGGCCCAGCGCGAGCACCAGCATGACGGCGACTCGCGAGATGTTGAGTAGGCTGCGCAGCGCCGCGGCCGGCCCCTGCGCGCATTCTTTTGAATTTAGGGCTTAGGGTTTCGGTTATGGTCTAGGGTTGACGCTGAAATGCGCACGCCCCGACAGCCCACTCGACGGCTGCGAGTGAGGCCTGCTGCACGCCAGGGTGTGTGGAGTGTGGGGGGGTGCTGCTTGCCACGTCGGCTGCGCGCACATTGGGCCCTTCGATCGCGTCGTCCATGAGCACTGTCAGCAGCAGGATGTGGAGCCGCGTGGCCGCCAGCAGGTAGTTCCGCCAGCGCGCCCGGCAGGGGCTGAGCGCCCAGAAGCCGAGCGCCCGCCGGCTGCGGCCGCCGCCACGGAGACAACCCGTCAGCCGCCTGGGCCCCCTGTCCCCTGCTGCACACTGCTCACGGGAGGTGCAGGGCGGGCGTGGGAGCGCGCCAGCACAAGGCGACGGCCGTGCTGAGCGCATAGAATGTGGCTCTGTTGGCCGCACCGGCGGTCCACATCTGCCAAGCTACCGGCGGAGCGATTATGACGCAGACGATATCCGCGATCGCGTCCACCTTCCAGGCCGCCGCCGACACTTGCACCTGCAGGACATGCCCCAGGCTCTCACGACACCATTTCCATCATACTGTGCACGTGACGACCGCAGCCTGCATTGGCCAGCGTCGCCCACCAGGTACGCATCTTCCAGCGCGCTGTCATCGAAGCCCCGCAGCGTTTCGCGGAAGACGCTGGCTTGCAGCAGCTCGCCGATGCGCGATGCTGCGCGCCACATGTGCCGCTTCGGCGCCGCCTCCCCAGTGCACCGCCGTGGCGGGACACGGAACGGCCCGATCTAGGAGCCGGGCCGCAGCACCGCGCCCCGACGTGCCCGTCGCGGCGTCACGGCCGCCGCACGCGGCTGCTGTCGGCGAAACTTTGCGGAACGCGGGAGTCCTCTGCCGGGGTCAGCGGGCGGAAGCGGCCAGCAGCCCCGAGCGGCCAATGAGGGTCCGGCAGCCGTCTTAGGGAGATCACTGAAAGAGCAACGCTCTCGTCATCCACTGAACCATTGGCGGGCTGGCGGGCAGGTGGCATGGCTCAGTAATCGGCCGGAAAGAAACCTCCGAGCCCTCCACTTGAACGTTCCGGTGGAATGCCCGCATGAAAGTCCCCATCCTTTCTTGCACCATTGCCGGGCTCGGGATTCGAGCACCTATCGCATGGGCATGAAATCGCAAGGAAGACATCAGGTTGTGCCTGCTGCAGGCTCTGCTCTGCACGGAGGAATTGAAACGTCTGCAGGGTGGGGCCGGGCGTCTCACAGTCGATGCTCAAGCGGCGGCTAGAGCCGAACAACAACAACAACAACAACAACAACAGGCAAGCCTGCTTCCAGCTCGGCTGTACGGCGACGAGAGGCTATTATGTCCTCCTTAGACAGGAAAGCATAGCAACAAGGACGCCCGAAAACAGCGGGGTGGCTGCAGCCATGGCATGCCGTGCGGAGCGAGTCGCGTGGGCGTGCCATCGGTGTGAAAACGTGAAACTTCAGCCACAGGTTTGATCGTGATCAAGAACGCACGAAGGAACAGTTTGGAAGGAAGGCGAGCGCGGCGGACAGCGAGTGGAGGCTGCGGCCAGCGTCAAACGCAGGAGAAAACCAAAGGAATTACCGGCCGCGTTGCGACCTGGGGACCAGAGAAGCCCGCAGGAAGGGCGGGCGGGGAACAAGCCGGCCGCGGGCGCGCAGACTCCGCCCGGAAAGAATGCGCTTGCCGCGCTCTGAGGCGGCTCGCGAGCCGGCGGCCCGCTAGGCGCCGCCGCCGATGTGCGCGTGCAGCAGCAGGTTCCACAGCAGCCCGGTCAGCGGCAGCGCCAGCGCGGCCGCCAGCAGCGGGAAAGCCGCCAGCGAGGCCTCCTGGCCCAGCCGCTCGCGCAGCTCCGCCTTGGCCGGCGGCGGGCCCTTCTCCCCCCGCGCCGCGTACACAAACTCCAGCCGGCTCTTGACCTGCGGCCGATGCCCACACCCTTACACTCACAGTACAGTGATTCGAAATGTTCAAATGTGGCTTCCAACCACACAACCCGGTACCATGCCAGCACCAAGCACCAAGTCGCGAGCATGGGAAAAAGGCAAGGCTTGCCTCCGAGTAGACCAGGTAGGCTGTCGGGGCCAGCGTGCCGGGGACCAGGAGCGTGAGCAGCGTGACGGCCGAGCAGGCGCGCTCCGCTGGGAGCGGCGGCGGCGGCGGCGGCGGCAGCAGCAGGCCGGCCGCCACCGCCCGAGTCAGCGAGTGGGCGATGCCCAGATAGGCCTCCTGCGGGCCGGCCGGCGCGAGTTTCAGGATGTGATGAGTCATGGATGAGTCACGGCTGAGTCATGACACCGCGACTGGGGGCAGCTCTGCTGGCTGCGGCCTCCCTGGTCGGCTCGTGGCCCGCTGAGTCAGCAAGCAAGGAAGGGAGAGAGGGTGCGCTTGCGGTGTAAGGGGAGCAACTCTAGGCTCGTCCCTTCTACGGAACAGCTCTGTTGTCCGGGGGCACCTTACCGGCACCCATGTGCCGGAATCCCCTTACCACCCTCGAGAGCCCCAGGGTCAAGCCCACCGGAGGTA
>BHFV01000375.1:0-28163 GCA_003568905.1 Trebouxiophyceae sp. KSI-1
CACGGAAGCCAGCGACTGAAGCGGCGAACGCCAGGCGCTGGTGGCAGGCTGCCATGCCTCCCTCTGGCAGGGATGTGCAGCCACCGGGCCGGCCTGTGGCAGGAGCCTCGCACTCCGCAAAGCCCAACCATCCAGGCCAGCTCGCGGCACAGGCAGACCCGCCACGCGGCAAGTCAGTCGCAGCATGTGCAGAGCCCAGAGCAGGCCGCGGCCAGGCACCTGTATGCTGACGCCGTGACTCGCCAACTGGATGCGCTCGCCCGGCCGGCGGTCCCCCGCGCCCGAGTGCGCCTCGAACTCGCTCGGCGACACGACCGCGGCGCCGCCGCACCCGTCGCAGCCGCACGCGACGCGGCCGCCCTCCAGCAGCCGGCCTGCGGGCAGCACGGGGAATTGCCGCGGCTGAGGGGGGCCTGTCGGGCAGCGCCAGGCTGGCAACCGCCGGCCGGTTGTTGGGTTCACAAATTCAGTGTTTAAGGGTTTCAAAGCACTGAAAGTCGTCGGCCCTCCATCTGGCCGGTGGAGCTGGGGCCCGCAAGCATGCGGCAGCCGGCGGGGGGCTGCAGGAAGCCGCGGCGGGATGCAGCGCTGCTGCCCCATGCAAGCGCATATGTGCCACCTGCCCCTGCTGTCATGGGGCGCAGCCAATCTGCCAGTCTTCACCGCCCCAGCCGTTCGCCGCTGGCTGCACACAGGAGCCCCGCGCTGCTCCCGTGCCAAAAAGCCCGGCCGTTTCTCTCCTCCTGGGCGGCGGGGAGGACTGACCAGAGATCTCCTGGCCCTCGCCCGGCGGCGGCCGCACGGCCAGCGCCTGCCCGCTCAGCAGCCCGCAGCCCAGCAGCTCCCCGAGCGGCAGCCGCCGCGGCGCCGCGCCCTCCGCCGCCGGCGCGGTGCGCTGCCGCAGCTGCGCGATCAGCTGCTCCAGGCTGGCGCCCGCCTCCGGCCGCAGCTCGACGCCCGCCTCCTCCGCCTGCCGGCCTGCCGGCGGCTCGGCGCCCCAGGCGCCGGCGGAGAAGCCTGCAAAGCGCGGCGCCGCCTTCAGCTGCCGGCCGGATCCGAGCGCCCATGGAGCAGCCTGCCAGTCAATGGCTGTGCAGGACCAAGGACATGAAGAGGACATCCAACAGAGCGCAGGCCTGCTGGAACCGAGTCTGGGCCAGACCCAGCCTTGCTGCGCAGGCGAGGCGGCTGCGGAGGCTGCAGAAGGCGCTCGCGGCCGGCAGGGAAGGGGTGCAGGCGGCAGGCATGCGGGCGCGGAGGCGCACCGGCGGCGGGGCTGGACTGCGGCCGCCCCACCGTCGTGCGCCTGCCCTTGCCGCCGGGGCTCAGCTGCAGGCTGTCCGCGGCGTGCAGGAAGGCGCCGCCGGGGGCCAGGCTGTCGACCGCCTGGAGCCCCGTCGGCAGGCCGTTGGGCGGCGGGCCGCTGCCGAGCGAGCCGCTGCTGGCCAGCCCGTTGGGGCCCAGCAGGCTCGGCGCGGGCAGGCTGGCGGAGCTGCGCCGCCGCTTGAGGGGCGTCATGTGGTGGTCGCTGAGGTGCCGCGGCGGCTTGCGCACGCGCCCGCCCTCGTCCAGCACGGGGGCGGAGGCGCTGAGCGCGAGCGCCTCGCGCGCGCCGCGCTTCAGCTGCGGGCAGACGCAGCTGGTTTCAGTTTTGGAAGACGGCAGTTGAGGCGGTCGTCAAAGCGGGGCCAGTGCTGCTTTTGGCTAGTGCCAGAGTCAGGAGTCGCATGCATGGCAGGCGGCGGCTCGGGGCTGGGAGAAGAGAGGAAGAAGCGTGCCTTGATCTTTCCGCTGGCAGTCACCTCCAGCTCGCCCGAGTCTGCCGTGCCGTTCAGCAGCACCGGCTCGCCGGGCTGCGCCTGGCCGCTGGGCTCGGCGTGGGCGGAGCCGTTGGGCAGCGCAGCCGGCTCAGGCCCGTCGGCTGCTGCCATGGCTGGCTCGGCTGGTTCCCTGGCCAGCACGTCCTTCAGGCTGGCGGCGTCTTGGCCGTGCGGCGGCGCCGCCACCGCACCACTGCTGGCAGCCATGGCCGGCGCTGCTGCTGTGCAGGCGTGTCACATGCGCCCTGCCGGCTGCTGTGATGTTGATTGGGCTGGTTCCGAAGCTCTCCGCCGCTGCTGCTCCCCAGATCAGCGCCTCTGTGCCGCGCTGCTGTCCAGAACACGCCGCAGGATGCTGTCCGTGCGCTGGGAAGTGCGCAGGCGGCAAGCTCGCGCCTCCAAAGCGCCTGTGCACACGCGAAACGATATTCTGAGCCACTCGCCGCACTCGCAGGGCGGGCAGCGTGCAAGGGACGGGCGGTGGCCGAAACAATCCGGAAGCAAAGTCGGACGTCCGCCACCGGGTGCGCAACAGCGTGTGGATGCGGGGCTCAAAGAGGCAGAAATAGAGAGGAACGTGCTCGCAGGCCAGCCAACGTGCCTGGTGCAGCGAATCAAGGCGGCCTGGAAGCGGGGGCCAGAGGGGCGGCCCGAGCCGTTTTGGCCGGGCAAGACCGGACAATCCGCACCTTTTGCGACACTGTGCATGTGCCGGGCAGCCGCACTGCCCCTTGGGCGCGCTGCACGCTCACAACGCAGAAATTTTGCTGAATTGCGGCGTCGGCGCCGGCGGACACGGCCAGCAGAGCGTCCACCGGAGAGTGTACAGACGCCCACTGCAGGCCGCAGGACGCTTCTGACTCCGTGCTGGACGAGGGGGTGACCTAGGCCGAAACCCCCTTTCGGAAGCAAGCCAGCCTTGGCACTGTGAGGAGAGCCTGGCGGGGCTGCGGCCACCCAAACGCAGCCATGTACAATGGCATCGGTCTGTCGACGGTGCGCGGGTCCGGCACCAGCGGCTACGTCCAGACCAACAAGTTTAATCTCAATCGCCGGCCGCCCGCGCGCGGCCCAGGCGGCCCCCGCGGTGATGCGCAGCCCGACAGCGGCCCGCAGCAGCGGCAGCCTAATGACGCCATCCTGGAGCACAACCGCAAGCGCGAGATCGAGCGCCGGCTGCTGGAGTACGAGGACGAGCTGGCCGACAAGGGGTGCGCCGCCCTGGCCGTCCTGCGTGTCCAGCATGCACGCCGTTGGTGTGACTTGCAGCCCGTACGCCGGCGTGGGGCGGAAGGAGCGGCGTCCTGGAGCCGAGGGGCAGCTTGCATCCCGCCACTCCGACACCTGCCTGGATGGCCGCAGGTTCGGGGAGGAGGAGATCGCGGAGAAGCTGGCGGCTCGGCGTGAGCAGCTGCTAGCGGCGGCGGCCGAAGAGGAGAACAAGGACAAGTAAGGCGCCCCTCCGGGCGTCTTCCCCTGTGCATCCCACTCTTCCGCTGACGAGATGGCGCCTGATCCGGCTGGAGTCCCTCGCGCAGGAGCGCCGAGACGCACCAGCTCGCGCGTCGCAAGGCGCAGGAGCTGGACAAGATCCGGCAGGCGTTCGGCCTGGCTGCGGATGTCAAGGAGGGCCAGGCGTTCGACCGCGAGCTGCAGGAGCGACTCAAGGCGGAGCGCATCGCCGAGAGGGAGGCGGCGGCCGCCGCCAAGGAGAAGGAGGCGCGCAAGCGGGAAAAGGCGGCGAAGAAAGCCAGAAAGGAGGCCAAAAAGGAGGCCGAGCGGGCGGCCAAGCAGGCCAAGAAGGACGCCAAGCGCCGGAAAAAGGCACGAGCCCCGTTTCACCCCACCACACAGGGCTCCCTCTCTCCACAGAGCCATGCAGCACAGCATCGCCCGGCGCCGATCCCTTGAAGGCGGCTGGCCCACGCAGGAGGAGGCCGCCCGTGCGGCGGAGGCAGCCGCCCGCGCCGCCGCCAAGGCGCAGCGCGAGGCGGAGGCCAAGGAGCAGCGGCGGCGGGAGCTGCAGGCGCGCCTGGGGCCGCAGCCGGCGCCGCCGTCGGAGCCGGAGCGGGCCGAGCGGAGCCGCCGGCCGGCCGAGCCGCGGCCGCAGCTGGCGCGGCCGGACCCCGAGGAGCGCTACATCCCCAGGGAGGCCTCGCCGCTCGAGCTGGCCGCCTCGGGCGGCTCACCCCCCGCCGAGGCGCCGCCCGCCGCCGCCGTCAGCAGCCTGAGCGCGTCGCCGCGGCCGACTCGCTCCGCCACACCCTCGCCCTCGCCGGCAAAGGCGCGCACCCTCCCCTTCCCCTCGGCTGGCGCAGCCGTGGCAGGCACAGCCGCGGCACCCAGGGAACATGTTGGGGTGCGGTGGTCCAGGTTTGAACCCTAAACACGACCCCAACCCCACCAACCCAAAACCCTGAAATTGTGCGCCACCTGTGCGAGGTGTGCCAGAGCCGCAGGGGCAAGACCAGGCGCTGCGGGCGCGCCACCGGTCCAGTCGGGCTGCCCTTCAGCTGCCGCCGGCTGCCCCTGGCTGCAGGTGGCGGCGGACCGAAAGCGCCCGCCGCCCGAGCGCCTGCCTTCGCCGCCGCCCAAGCGCGGCCGCGGGGACAGCCCCTCGCCCGCGCCGGCGCGGCGGCCGGCCAGCCCGGCGCCGCGCGAGCGGGAGCAGAGGGACAGGGACCGGCACAGGGACAGCGACCGGCACAGGGACAGGGAGAGGGAGGAGCGGCGGCGGGCGCCCTCGCCGCCGCGGCGCCGCCGTTCGCGCTCGCCCGTCCGGGACTCGCGAGCCGACCGCCTGCTCAGCAGGTGGCCCTCCGAACCGGCCGGGCCGGCAGCAGGCAGCGGCCAGCGGCGGGCGGCAGCGCAGCAGCGCAGGACACGGAGCGCAGCTGCCAGCGGACAGCTGGTGCAGGCAGTGAGGGAGGCGCTGCTCGCCTGCAGGGGCGGCGACAGGTCGCCTGAGCGGCAGCGCGGCCGCCGCAGCCTGCCATCCCCGCCGCGCCGCAGCCTGCCCTCCCCGCCGCGCCGCAGAGCCGCCCGCCGCTCACGCAGCCGGAGCCGCAGCCGCAGCCAGAGGCGCGACCGGGGCAGGAGGAGCAACAGCCGCAGCAGCGACAGCAGCAGCAGCAGCAGCAGCAGCAGCAGCGGCAGCAGCTCCCGATCATCCGGCTCCTCCTCCAGCTCCGGCTCGGACAGCTCCTCGTCCGCAACCTCCAAGTCGTCTGGCAGCCGCTAGCTCGCGCGGGCTGCACCGCGCCTCTGCTGAGCTGCACGATGTGTCTCTGCCGGACCGCCGCTGCGAGAACTGCCTGCCTTGCGCCATGCACGCGGCGCCCGCGCTGCTTCCGAACCGAGGCTGCGCATGAACATGTGGTGTGGCGGCATGTCCCAGAGGCTGTCTCTGAGTCAGTGGCTGCTTGAGCGAACAAACGTGTCTGTTGCGCACCGCGGAAGTCAGATACGGTCCCCTGCTGTGTTACAGCAATCATCGGTCCTCTGTGTAACAGAGCCAGCGGAAAAAGCAGCAAGTCAGCGTCACAGTTCTACCTGTTTTGAAGCACCAAAGCAGGGTGGAGCAGCGCAGCAAGCTCACAAACGTCACACCGGCCGCATGCGGGCCCGGCTGTCAATACCACCAAGATGCTGGGAGCCATCAGTCAGAGTCACACTGTCGGTCACTGTCTGTCCGTCAGGGGTCACGGCCCGCTCAGCCCGCGGCTGAGGCGCGGCGGGAGCGCCTGCGAGAAGGGCGCCCGCGCCTCGGCCTCATCCTCGTCCCAGCAGGCGCCGGTGGGCGGCGAGTGCTGCCGCTGCCCAGTGGCAGAGCGCCACTTGAGCGCCATGTCCTGGATCAGCGCCTGCGCAGGCTACAAGCGCCTCAGCAGCTGTTCGCCGGCCGGTGGCATCAGACGTGTTTCCTCTGACGGGATGCAGCTGCGACTGCCGCTGTAAGGCATGGCAGCCCACGCTGCACAAGCTGGCAGGTTGGATGGTCAGCTGACGCCCGCAGCGCAGCTTTCAGCTACTGCATGGCCAGAGCTTGAAGGCACTTGGTTGGCATGGCCCGGGCAAGTCGAGCGCAGAGAGGGGCGGTGCTTATGGGAGCGGGGCAAGCCGGGCGGCCGACCTGCAGCAGGTTCATCAGCAGCGGGCAGCAGATCATGACAAAGTAGAGCAGCGTGATGGGGCTGCCGGCAAACATGGTGTCCAGCAGCCGGGCGACGTGGATGAGGCCGCCCCGCAGCAGCAGCACCTGCGGCCGCGCGCCCGCCTCACTTCTCCTCATGAGTGAGCCACACATCCAGGAAGAGGCTGCGGCGGCAAGTGCGGCGGCATGTGGCTCTTGCCGTGAGTCCGCAGAGGAGTCGGGCCGCCAGGACGACGGCCACCCACTCGAGCGCCTGCGGCCAGAAGCGCTCCAGCCGCGGCGGGACGCCTGCAGACCAGCATCAGCTGCTGAAGCCGCAGGCTGCGCCTCTCGGAGCGGTCGCCCCGTCCGTCTAGAGCGCGTGTGCCTCACCGTAGCTGCCGCAGTCTGCGACGCAGGCGGCAAAGCCGCTCCGGTCCGCCCGCTGGCGAGCCGCCTTCACTGCGAGGCTGTGCAGCCCGATCGCCAGCGCCACGCCCAGCGTCGTGTCGAAAGAGAACGCCACAAAGTACCTGCAGCAGCCGGTGGAGCGGTGGGTACGTGTGGCCGAGCAGCAGGTGGGGAGCTGGCGTGGCTGCAAGGCGCACCAGGCGCACTCGGAGACGATGCGGGCGTCGGCAGAGGAGGCGGCCATGGCGATCAGCATGCCTGCAGTGCGCACCAGTCAGGCGGTCAGCGGCCGGGCTTGGCAGCTGCACCAGGCTGGGCTGGGATGAACGCACCGCAGATGTGCGCGACCAGCATGGAGAGGACCTGCTTGGCCAAGTCAAAGCCCCAGACGTCGAGCGGGCGGCGCGGCACCTCTTTGTGCCTGCGGTGGTCGGCAATCATGATGAGGTGGTCGTGGGCTACCAGCAAGGGAGGACAAGGGCAGGGCAGGAAGGGGAAGGGGCAACACCTCTTGATGAGCAGCCCTGCGAGCGCTGCCAAGCCCAGCAGCCCCTGGGCGAGCCAGGCAGGCGGCCCGCCCAGCAGCCGGCACTCGGGCTGCGGCCCATTAGGCATTCTGTGCGCCTCAGCGCCGCTCGCTACTGCCCACCAGCGCCGAGCTGCTCCACACGCGTTGGAGGAGGGAACATCTGGTTCCCGTCATAGTTCACATCTCGGGAAGCAAACGCTGCAGCAGTTCCAAGCAACGCCGATGTTGCGCCCTGCGGCTTACTTTCACTACAAGGGCGCCCCAGGCGGCCGTCGCAGCGCGAGGCGTTAGCACAAATCAATGGTTCAGATGTCCTGGGCGCTGATGGCGGGGCACCGCAAGTGAGTGCTGCAGGAACTGTGATGGGCCCGTGTACTGTCGTGAATTCTGCCCGGAGGAATTCGACGAAGCAGATACCCTACAAGCGCAAAGCTGCCCAAGCGCCCAGAATAAGTCTGTGCTTGCGCACAAGGGACGCGTAGAGCGGTGGACGAGTGACCAGAGCCAGGATGAGCGAGCAGCAGGACGAGAAGCCGAACATCCAGCCCGATCAGCCACCGGCCGACACGAAGCTCAACCTGCGCGTGCGGTCGCAGGTGCGGGCCGAGTCTTGAGGAGGCGGTGTGCCCAGATCGCTCCCCGCGGGCGCGCCCTGACGGCAGCATTGCTTGATCCGACTCTATAGGCTTGGCGGGAGAGCCAGCGTGCCCTGCGCGCTGCGCTTCCCAGAGCGGCGGTGTGCTGCTTTGACTTGGGAGATGACAGCTTTTCCGAAGCCTGACACGCGCCAAGCCGGCTATTTACGCGGCCGGGAGGCTCTGGGATGGTGCAAATTTGATCTGCTTGCGGCCGGCTGTGGCCTCTGCAGCCTGTTACTGAGCTAACACGGTGTTTGTGGGTGCAGAATGGCGAGCAGGTTACGTTCCAGGCAAAGCCAACCACAAAGCTCTCGAAACTGTTCCGGGCGTACTGCGACCGCCAGGTGGTGGACTACAACTCTGTCGTTTTCACGTTTGACGGCCAGCGGCTCCGCGAGGACCAGACGCCTGGCGACGTAGGGACTCCCAGCCTTCCTTTCCTTCCAGAGTGGCATCAGCTACGCTTGCTGCACTCAACGCACCTGCCTGCCTACTCCGCCAGGTCCTTGTGAGCTGCTTTTGCCATGCTTGCATCGGGGCGATTGCTTGAATCCTACTGCTCTTGCTTGCTCTTGCACGGTCCCTGGACGGGCGTATGCCGCGAATCAAGTCTGGATGCGGGTTCTGAGCTCTGCCGTTTCCTCCGCCGCCGCAGCTGGGTATGGAGGAGAACGACGTCATCGAGTGCCAGGCAAGCGCTTTACCACTTCCCAAACCTGTATTATGTGCTCGATCTCGCTTGGAAAGCGGAACACTGAGCGCGAGGCACGCCGCCTGCAGCAACACCAGGTCGGCGGCTTCTGAGCCATCACCAGAAGACCGAGTGCCAAATGCAGCTTCTGGGCTTGTGTGATTAGCACTGGTAGCTGCGGTGCTGCCTGACCTGCCCCAGCGCCTGTACAAGACCTTTTCCACCTGCCCACGGGGTGCAGCGCAGCGTGCAAGCTGCGGTCGCTGCGGAGCATGTAAGCAGCTACTCGCGAGCCCTTCCGACTGTAGATGCCTTCCCAGGCATCTACAGTCCAAGGAAGGCAAGCACCTTGCCGCATGATCCTTGCCGTTGAGGACCAGGCAGGCAAGCAGACATCAAACATGCATCTTCCGTCCAAGACAGAAGCCTGCTTGCTTGCTGCGACCATTGGCTGCTGTGTGAGATTGAGACATATTTCCACCCCTCGCCACCTGGGACTGTGTTCTGTTTTTCAGAATGTCGGCTGCAATCGAAGACAACAAGGCGTCTCATAGCACCGTCGGGCTGAAAACCACTGGTTGTGGAAAAAATCGAATTTAGTTTGAAAAGTGTTGGCGCGAAATGTTGCAGCCATCAGACGGCCAGCAGCGCGGCCAATATAAGGACCAGGCAGGTCTCTTCAAGACCCAGCAGGATCCCTGAAGGCACATCGGGCGCTACTTGCAGCCGACTCGACTTCCCCAGACGTGTAGCATGGCAAAGCTCGAAGATGAACAGGAGCAGAAGCCGCAGATCGACGCCACGCAGCCGGCAGACGGCAAAATCACTCTCATCGTGCGAGACCAGGTGTGCGCCAAGCCTATCTCGCCTCTGGTACTGCCATTCGGGAGGGAATGCTGGCCTGTTACTTCCAAGTTCGGCCTCGCAGAACCACCACGAGACGACCTTCCAGGTGAAGACGACGACTCGCTTCTCCAAGCTTATGCGCGCCTATTGCGAGAAGAAGGGACTTGATCATGGTGCCGTGGTCTTCCTGTACGACGGGGAGCGCCTGCGTGAGGAACAGACACCGCAAGAGGTAGATGGCTACTCCTCCCTTCGTGCTTCTTTGCTAGTCACGGCCGCCTCCTGAGACCCACCGACTGCTGTGCTGCAGCGTGGAATGAGTGACAAAGACCAGATTGCCGCAGTCTTGCACCAGGAAGGGGGCAGATGACGAGGCTGCCGCTTTTGCGGCAATGCTCGGAGTAACCCCTGTGCCAGAACGCTGAACGACAGCTCTGCTGAAGTACAGTAGAACCCTGTGATACTTCTCTCGCTCGTCAGAGTCTTTCGCTCTCCAAGACGTGCACGGTCCCTCCACCTCCACACAGCTGCTTTGCACCCCCTAGTCCCCCATGTTAAATGGAGAACTCGTATGCGGCGCCCTTGAGCTCGGCCTCCAGCTGCTCCGCTCTCTCGGTGCTGATGCTCAGCAGCTGGCGCAGGTGCAGCAGCGTCGAGTATTGCAGCGGCAGCTCTGAGTTGCACAGGTGCAGCCGGTACATGTCCTCCAGCTGCAGCCGCCAGGCGCTCCCTCAGTCAGTGCCCCTTGCCGGATGCTCCATCTGCAGCGGGCTGACGCTGCAGAGCAGTCAGGGAACGTGCCTCCTCTGTCGTGAAGTTGTCTAGGTTCAGAGGCGCCCGGCATAGCGCGTTCAGCTCCATCACCCGATACAGCTCAACCATGGCCCTGGAGGTGTTGCCCGCTCGCATGCTCTGCACCGCCCGCTGGAAGGTGACCACCTGGCGCACGCTGGACAGCACGCTCTGGAACTCCTCGCTCTCCATCGGGTTGGAGTGCAGGAATTCGCCCTGCAGGCAAGCGTCACGGCGTGAATGCTTCAAGTATGCTGGGGCGAGATCAGGCGCCGCCTGGTCTGGAGAGGCGTGCCTGGACCTCGGTGGCGTCGGGGGCTGGCCGCGACCACTTGACCAGGTTCCAGACCATCAAGCCGACCAGGGAGAGAAAGGCGGCCGTGGCAGCCCAGGCGGTGGGCCCAAACTGCCTGCAATGCCCAGTCACGCAGCGTCTCAGACTGGCAGGCGCAATGGCTGGAGAGATGCCGAGGCTGGGAGTCGAGCTGCACGCCTGTCCACGCGCGGATAATCGGCGATCGTCGGCGTGTGCATCTGGTACTGCCGCTGCTGCTGCGCGTCCGCTGCGCAGGCAGCGTTCCTCCGGCGTCCGGGCCGCGGCCAGAGGTTTTGCATGGGCAGCGCGTGCCGCAGCGGCCCGCGTTGCCGGCAGGCGGCGAGCGGCAGCGGCAATGCCACATGCATGTCGCAGGAACACCGCATCCTGCTTGTGTCGCGGAAACGAGCTGCGGAACGCCTGACGACTGTCGATGCCGGTGAATGCAAAGTGCTACACGACCGACGCGCCCGTAGACTGCTGCTGCTGTTGATGTGTTGCTTCAAGAATAATGCTGCTGCTGACCGTTGTTTGTGCCGGCATAAGCATGAGATTGCCGGCTGCGGCCCGCAGCTAGGCTCCCGCCCAGGATCATCGAAGCAGCCGTGGCACCGCCATTCACGTCTTTTCCGATGCAAAACGCCATGACCAAACTACCTGAGCCAGCACGCGGCCATGGATACAACCATCCTCGCAAATTGCCAACGGCATTTGCAGCGGCATGTGGGCATGTCCCGGCGGGATGCAGGCACGCTGGCCATCCTGGGCGGCTTCACGCTGACAATTTTCAAGAAGCGCCTCACATCGCTCCCGAATGACGTCACAAGGACAAGTGGGTAGCCTCGGGATCGAAGGTTGCCCAGCTATTTTGCTGGTGTGTTGCAGACTTCAGGGTGACAGTCTCCGCGGCAGTCTTGACATCCACAGAAGTCGCCTGCTGGCCCACCTCACAAGGCCAGAGCAAGCCGCCTCTGCCAGCAGCCTCGAATTTTGAGTGAATCGAGTGCGCAGGAGAGCAAGCCAGTGAGCAGCACGACAGGCACAAAACAAGCTGGACCTGGTTCTGTTCCTCAGGTTCTGCACTCAAACAGTTCACACTCCTGCGGCAAGCCTCAGCAGCAGAGCTTGGCATGGCCGTCCTCGGTCGCGAGCAGCAGCAGGTGGCTGTGCCGCAGCAGCCCGAGGCCGACGATCGGCAGCGCCTCCCGGTTGCCGGCGGCATCGCTCGCCTGCGTCAGCGCCAGCCGCTCCGGCAGCGGGCCCCGCAAGCTGCAGACGCCGAGCTCCGGCCCAGCGTAGGAGACCGCGTCGTGGCCGTGCACAGCCACGCCGCCTACCGGCTCCCTGTGGCCCCGCAGCACGTGCAGCAGCGCCGGCAGCCCCGTGCCGCCGCCGCCGGCCAGCGTCCGCAGGTCCCACAGCTTCATGGCCGGCTCCTGCGGCAGCACATGGCAAGGCTGTCAGCACCGAGCTCAGGCACAACCAGGCAGGCGCCAGGCAGGACAGGACGGTGCTGCTTGACTGCGTCTGCCCGAAGCTGCCTGGCAGGGCACCAGCGATACGCCCTGAGTCTGACATAGACCAGCAGGGCATGCTGGCCAGCGGAGGGTGCTTGCCTGCGCGGCCGACAGCAGCTGCGCCTGCTCCGGCAAAAAGTGCAGCGCTCTCAGGCCCGCCTGATGCGCCCGCCAGGCGCCGACCACCCGCCCCGCGCGCGCGTCCAGGACGCCGATGTGGCCGTTGGCCATGCCGGCCGCCACCCAGCCCGGCCCGCCGCGCGCCAGCGCCAGAACCGGCGAGCGCTGCACGCATGCACACGGCGGCGCTGCGTCACCCCAGGCCCGAGTGGTGCCAGGGCAGAAGCTGCTTTCTTGGCTCGGAGAGGGCAGAGCGTTGGCCGTGATCAGACGGTGCCAAACGGGCTGGGCAGGGGCAGTGCCTGCGAGTTGCCTGCAGGGCGGCACAGCAGGCTGGCCCCTGCCGTGCCTGCGCCCGCATCCAGCCAGCGAACGCAGCCACCGACTGTGCCGGCCACCAGCCCCTCGGCTCCGCTGTTCCGCCCACCAGCCAGGCCACCCTCCGCCAGGCTGCAGTAGCCGGGCCTGCCGCTGCCGGTAGCCACGCTTGGAGGCAGCCAGCCGCCTGCACGAGCGCACGCCTCAATCGGCGCTCTTGCTTGCCGATTTCGACGCGGGCTTGCGTGCAACTGAGAGGCCATAAAGCTGCAGCCGCTTGCCCGCCGCTGCACGCCCGCGCAGAATTGTGCTGGCAAGCCGGCTGATCAGCCGGCTCATGATGCGCCTCCGCCAAATGGCAGCCAGCAAAGCAGTGCGGAGACGGCCGCTCACGAGTGGCGCGCCCGTTCTCCTCTGCGGCCAAGTCGTACACGCCGGCCGCCGCGGAAGGGCGGGCCGCGCGGCTGCCGGGCGGCGCGTCCGGATCGGCAAAGACGTGCGCGCGGCCGCCGTCCGCCAGCGACCAGACGTGAATCGTGCGGGCGCTGTCGCAGGAAGCGACCGCGTCGGAGCCGACGCCGCAGACGGCGATCACCGCGGCCGAGTGGCCGGTGTACTGCACGCCTGCGGGCAGCTGGCCTAGCGGGTCAGCCGCCAGCCGGCTGCGTGGGGTGCACCTCCTGCTGCTCATCGAATCACGCGCTGAAGGCGGCGACCTGGCGCGGCGTTGGCGAGCCGCCAGCAGCGCAGCACGGACGCGTCGCGCAGCTCGGGGTGGCCGCGGCCCCACGTGACGGCGGCCTGCTCGCCCGCGTGTGCCCACAGGCCCTGCAGCCCCTCGCGGTGCGCGCGCCAGCGTCGCACGACGGCGGCACGCAGTCGCCACGGTCGCTCCCAGCCGCGGCCGCCGCTGCTGGGCGGCGGCGCCGTCCAGGTGGCGGCCTCTCCCCAGGGCGTCTCCCCGCCGCGCGCCGGTAGCCAGCGCCACTCATCACCGGCAATCTCCGCCGGCTGGCCGGAGTCCTCCCTGCCTGCGCCTGGCAGCCGACCAGTCGTCAGCCTTCTCTCTGAGAAGTGAGTGCAAAGGCGCGGCAATCGCACTGGCTGAGGCAGATGGGCACCGTTTGAGGCTTCCGTTTCGCTGAAGCCGCCGCCGCCTCCGCCATTGCCACTCCGGCTGCCTGCATGCACACGGCCGGCTGGATGAGACTATCAGGGAGCACGAGGCAGCTGCGGAGGCCGTGCAGTTGAGAAGGGCACCCCGCGGCGGCTGCGCGCCCTCCGATGCGGCTTCTCTGCCGCCGCCAGGCCCGGGCACCGACCAGCCGACGCCGTCGATCAGCATGGCAGTGTGCTGCACCCGCCGCAGGGTGTCCGCCTCCCCACCGGCCGCTGGTCCTGTGCCGACCGTGCCGGCAGCTCAGCAGCTCGGAGTGCGGCAAGGCAAGCAGTTCGGAGTGCGGCAAGGCGCCAGGGTGGGTGGGGGAGAGGGGGGGGAGCTGCCTGCTGGATCGTCCGGCCCGGCTGCCAGGTGCAGCTGCTGCGAGCGCTGCCTGACGGCCGTGGCAGTGCGGCGCGCCTCCGCCACCGAGCCGCTCGCGTCGCGGGCGGTGAGCGCCCTCCAGCCGTAGCGCGCCTGCAGGTGCATGCGTCCCGGCACAGCTTTAGGCATGCGCGCCACTGTGTCATGTGGCATGCACCTGCTGCAGGCGCCCGCATGCTCCAGGCTACCTGACTGGCCCGCCACTGGCAATGGCTCAAATCCTCGAGAAATCGCCACACGGTCACCGAGTAATGGCACTGTGTGGCACTCAAGGTGCAAGGAAATCAAAATTCGGATCTGCCAGAGCCAACGGTCGGGAGGGCCGCGCCTCCAAGGTGCGCTCCAGCAGCGGCCAGGCGGGCGTCAGCTGCCGCAGCACGAGCGCGCCCAGCCGCTCCTGGAGCTCCGGGTACAGTATGTAGACCAGGTCCCAGTAGCCGCTCTGCACGGGCTCGCCGGCCGCGGACGCGCCCGACTCGCTGCCGGCCGGCAGGGAGGAGCCGTACGCACGCCGCGCCTCCGGCGGGCAGGCGAACAGCGGCAGCAGCTGCGCGAGCAGCTCGCGTGCGGCGGCGTCGGGCGCGGGCGAGGCGCGGGCGGCCTGCGCGGGGTGCGCGAGGCCGTCGGCACCCATCCGCTACACGGCGGCGGTCTCCGTGCGCTGCACAGCCCAAGCCGAGCTGCTTTCTCACGCCAGCCTGCCAGGCAGGTGCTTTGAGCTACGGCTTCTTCCCCAAGCAGCGGCTCGTGTTGAAAGTAGGCCGGGGTGAGGAGGCGCAGCGGCTGGCCTGCAGCAGCAGGCCCGCGAGGCGGTTGCGGTGCTGCGGCGAGGCCGGCGCGTGCCGTCCCGGCTGCAGCAGGCAGGCCGCCAGCCGGCTCGGCCGCACGCCGCGCTCGGCGCCCAGCAGCCGGGCTGCCAGGCCGCTGGTCGGCGCCGCCGCCAGCAGGCCCTCCAGCACGGTGATGGCGGTCATCTGGGCGGCCGCCAGCCGCTTGGCGCCCTCGCCTGCAAGGCGCCTTGCTCAGGCACTTGGCAGGGACGCATAGAATCCCTTGCCAGATATGCAAAGCAATGTGACGCTATGCTTTTCATCGTCTTGTGGAGGAAAGCACAGCGCTATCTCTTCTCGACAGACAGTCAGGATCAAAAAGCAGGTTTCCCTCCTGTGCTGCAGACGACTGCCCACCGGCCAGGGGCGTCGCGGGAGCCCAGGGGCACGTCAGCACGGCCAGCAGCGGCAGCAGCAGGTGGCGTATCGCCAGCGCGTGGCCCAGCAGGGCCGCGAGCGCCAGCAGCGCCAGCGCCACGTGCGGCCCGCTGCCCAGGTGCAGCAGCAGCGGCCGGGCGGCATGCTCCAGCGCAACCGGCAGGCCAAGAGGCGTCGCGAGCGCGACAAGCGCCTGCAATCGGCTCCTGTCAGGAGCCCTCCCCTGAGAAAAGGGCGCTGCTGCCGCCTTGCCTTCCCGCCCAGCTCATGTTCCACTGAGCAGGCTTGCACAGTGTTGTTACCAACGCTCCTCGCGCTCTTCCCTTGCCAGCCAGCGATGCAGGCGAAGCATTACAGCCCCCCGAATCAACGCCCTTGCCCGGCTTGCCTGAGCGGGCTGCTGCTGCCATACTGAATGCAGACTCATGACCCGACATGCAGCACCGAATGCTGCCCCCCACCTGGAAAGGGCAGAGGCCGTGCCTGCGCGGCGGCAGCAGCCACGTCTGGCGCGCCTCCGGCACTCCCCCGCGGCGAGTCAAGGCAGCCGACGACTGCCCCGTGCAGCAGTCGCATGTAGGCCGGCAGGCCGCAGGCAGCCACTGCGGCCAGCAGCAGCCTCGGCTCGAGCAGCGCCGCCTGCGCGGCCGGGGTGCACCTGCAGGCCAGCAGGACGGGGCTCGCGGCTGGCATGTTGCATATGGTTTAGTTCCGGGTGAGATGAGGTCAGGACCAGCCCCACGGCCGGGAAGAACCGGTCCTGAAAGGGTAAAGGGGGATACTCTCGCTGGAGCGAGCTGAGGCTGGGCAGTGAAAGGGTGACCAAGTGTCATGTGAAGCTGCAGTGCCATGATCTCTGCCAGGCTGGCACCCTGACACATGGGCATCTGCAGTTTGCTGCACAGCAGTTTGACCGCGCCATGCTGCAGTCCAGACAGGAGGCGCACCCGTGGCTGCCAGCCAGAAGCTCGGCGGCCAGCGGCAGCAGCTCGCCCGCCGCGAGATCAGCCGGGCAGGCGGCAAGCAGCGCGGCCAACAGCTGGGAGAGCGCGGGCGGCGCCTCCGCGCTCGCATCGGCTGCCAGCCGCCTGAGCAGCGCCTGCAGGGAGGGCAGGCACAGCGCCAGCGCCGCCGCGCTCAGCTGCGCTTCCTGCAGGCCGGCCGCGGCGCTCCCCGCCCGCTGCACCGCGCCTCCTGCGGCCGCATTGCCCCTCCGCTCGGCAGGTACTCGCCAGCTTCACTGCCAGGCTGGCAGGGGCTGCCAGGCTGGCGTGCGCGCCTTGCTGCTCCTGCAGCGCCAGCCAGCCGGCCGCCTCGCGCTCCGCGGCCCCGAAGAATCGGCTGCCGGCGGCCGCGGCGGCCGACGGCAGGCCACTCAGGCAGGCTGCGGCGAATTCAGCCTCGCTGCCCGGCAGCAGCCGCGCCTGGCCCGCCCAGAACCTGCAAGGGGGAGCGCTCCCTGCCTGAGCCAAGTGCCCCGCTGTCAGGGCAGCCTTTGCAGGAAACCGCAGCAGCTTGGGCCGAGGGACATGGGGCATGGGGGAGCCCACTTGGCGTCCGCAGGGCGTGCCCACAGCAGCCTGCCGGAGAAGACTTCGACTGCCAGCCGTCCGAATCCGGCCATGTCTCCTGCTCTGCCTCGCGGCCCGGCTGCCGGCGGCAGCGGGTCGGCGTCTGCACGCAGGCGCGGCCTCTTCAACTGGCAGCAGCAACCGGCTGCACCGTCCCCATGCGCGCCAACACCGCCGGAAATTGAGCTCTCACCGCAGCTGGCCGGCCCCACAGGGCCTGCCAAGACGAGCAAACCGGAAAAAATAGTGTCGAATTCTTTCCTAGCTTCAGCTTGCTGCAGGCGCATCCGCCAACGAGCGTCCCTCGCCTCGTTTCCCCCATTCCTCTGGTCATTCTTCCAGTCGAGCAGACCTGAAATCCCTGGGTCTCCGTGCCATGCGTGCGACTCAGCCAGGCAGCTGCTGCAGCAGAGGGGCGGGCCACCTGGCGCCGGCGGCAGCGCCCGCCCGTCCGCCTCCAAGTCAGCCAGCGCCTGCAGGCTCGCCTCCTGCCCGCTCCTACCACCGCCGCCTTTGGGCTGCCTGCGCGGGTGCGGCGACGAGAAGAGCTGCGCGCGGCCGCGGGCCCGCAGCTGCCCCGGCGGCGGCGGCAGCGCCACGTTCTTGGCGGCGACGGCGGCCGGGCCGGACAGCGCGCAGCCAAAGGCGAGGTCGATCCAGGCGTGCAGCCGGCTGGAGACGCGCTCGCTCTCCAGCGCGGCCCTGCAGCAGCGGTGCCACTGTCTGCGCCTGCGGACGTTGGCTGGGCAGCTGCGCGGCCGGCAGCTCTGCCCTCTCAGCCAGCTGGTGGTGTCTGCAGGCAGGACCAGCATGCTGCCGGCGCATGAAGCACATGCCAGTCAGGCAGCTCGAGGCCCCGGCTGCGCCGATGCACGGCAGCGGCTTCCCACGCCAGCGGGACCAGGCGAGCTCCCAGCTGCAGCGGCATGCCAGCTGCCACTTGCAACAACGCAGCTGCACATCCTCTCTCTCCAGACTCAGCCGCTGCCAGGGGAGGGGCATGGGGAGGAGGCCGGCCTGTGGCGCGCCACAAAGTCGGCCGGGCTGGCTGCCCAGTCTGGCACAGCCAGGTCGGGCATGTCGGCGTGGCGCGAGGCAAAGACGGCCGCGTCGGTGTAGAACTCGGGGATGCACTCGTCGGGGGACCACAGGAAGAGGCGGCGCATGCTGGCCGGGTACTCAGCCGCCTCAAAGACGCTCCGCACGACCGCCACCAGCCGCGCCTTGGGCAGGCGGCGCGCCTGCGGCGGTTGCGGGAGACGCCGGCCCGCTGAGCGCTGCTGGGCCCCTGAGGAGCTGTGTGGGCGCGGCCTGGAGCCGGCGCTCGCGCTGCGCGAGGTGGAGGCGTGCCGCCGCTAGGCGTGCCCTCGAGAGGCTCCAGGGGCGGCGGGCAGGCAGCGGGTGCTCCCAGCGGCAGACACATCGTTTCCCATGAGCCCCAGGGCCCTGGAACGATGCGCACATGAATCATGCCATTGCCGTCGCCGCGCCCGTGTCGCAGCCGTCACAGCTGCTTCTTCACAGAAACAACGGCAAGGATGATGGCAGCAGCGACAGCGACAATGACGTCTCGCCACCCGGTTTCCTCCAAATCGGGCTGGACAGTAGGGCGGTGGGGCGGGGCGGGGCCGCACCATGTAGATGCAGTAGGTCAGCTCCGACAGCGCCTCGTCCGAGATGTGGTGCGGCGGGCTCGCGCCCGCGAACGTCGCGTCCAGCTGCTCGTCCCCCTTGGCCAGGCGCCACTTGCTGCGGCCCAGGTCCCGCCAGCCCGCCCCCTCCTCCGCAGCAGCGCCCTCGGGCGGGTGGCTGAAGTCGAGGACCCAGGGCACGATCGGGTGGAAGGCGGCGTCGCCGGCCCGCCGCCCGGCCGCCCGGTTCAGCAGCAGCAGGTACTCCAGGTTGCCCATACGGCGCTCCGCCCATGACCGAGTCGCCTCCGGCAGGGCCGGCGGAAGCGGCAGCGGCCGCGGAGGGCCCAGCGGCAGCGACAGCCTCAACTGCCTGCGAACGGGCGAGCCGGCACCGGCTGTCTCAGTCCCAAATCTTGGGACTGGGAGGCTCTAGACTGCTGCCAAGCTGGATTCCATCATTACACCTTGGAAAGGCTCCCTCTGCTGCACACATGTGAGGGCTGCTGCGAGCGCAGGCGGGCAGCGAGGCGGCAGCTGGCAGGGCGGGAGGCTCGCCATGTGTCAGAGACAGCCACATGAGCGGCCGACAGCTGACCGTGGCTCAGCCCCGCCGCATGCAGCCCCGCCAGCGCCTGCAGCAGCCGCAGCAGCAGCAGGCGCCGGGCGCGACGCCCGCCCAGGCTGCCCGGGCAGAAGCGCAGCACGTCCGCCAGGCTGTAAGCCGGCAGCGGGTGCGCGAGCCACAGCCGGCGGCGGTCGGAGCTGGCAAAAGCGCCCAGCATCGGCTGCAGCGCTGCCGGCCCTGCAACGGTGTGTTGGCATTATGCAAGGCCGAGCCACGGCTGATTGATCCGGGTGGACCAGGCCGCACCCTGCAGCTGGGCTGCAGGCCCGCCGCATGCCGCACTGGAGCCTGCTGGGCCGAGTGTGTGGATGGCCAGGCCCGGCCACAGCCGCTGCAGCGCCTCCCTGGCCTCGCTCACGCCCCTGCTGCAGGCTGGCTCTGCTGTTACGGGAGGCGGCAGCGAGCCAGCAAAGGCGAGCTCCTCCAGCACTAGCTGGGATGCCTGCGCGCAGGTTGCCACTACAGGGCTGCAGCTGGCTGACAAGCGGCCACCATTGCTGCAACAGTGCTTCGTTTTGAACGGCTCACCTCGCCGTTCAGCTCGCCAAGGAACTGTGCCAGGCTCGGCTCCTCCCGCTGGGCGCCCTGGCTGGACTCTGGGCTGGGAGAAGCCTGCGGAGACGCCGTCTCTGCTGTCTTCTCAGGGCCATCTGCGTCCTCAACGAGCTGCAGCACCGCCCTGCCGCCGGGCTGGCCCTGCACCAGCTGGCGGGCGAGCGCTGCACCGCCTGCAAGTGGGGTTGCGTCGATGAATGATGTGACTTGGCTTGAAAGAGCCCTCACGTGCGAAGCGAGGAACACGTTTCCGCGGCGGGACTGACCTGATGCCGCTTCATTCGCATCGCCTGCCTCGCATACGACCCAATCCTCGCCGAGCTCAAGACCTGCATTCATTACGCATCGTTTCGCAGGCATGCCTACCGCAGTGGATTCCCGGCTTTCGCCAGGCGCTGAACTCAACAAGATGTGAGACGATGCATGCCCCACTCTCGCCGGATGCTCACCGAATTGAGGAGTTAGCTGGCCAGCAAAGTCGCTCACAATCGCCTGCGCCTGCCGCAACATGCGGCACCAGCCCCACGATTACGGAGGCCGGCGGGGGAGGCGGCATGAGGCAACCCTCTGCACTGCCTGTCCTTGACCGTGCACGTTCCAAGCCATACGCGTCCAGTGGCGCGCAATGCTGACGCTAAGTCGGCATGGTCGAGGCTCGACGCAGATCCTTGCCGCGGCGCAGAGGTGCGTCCCGGCATCGAGGTCGGCAGCATTAGGAGGCCACCACCGCGAGCCCACACCGCCTCCGACACCCCGTTGGCAATACTGATTGACGGATCGTGCTTCATTATCTTTGAGTCTCCACGTCTTTCTTCCAAAAGACGGCGCAAAGGGGAAGCATGCGGAATGTCAATGAATGCCGGCCATCTATGCGTGCAGGGCGGTAGCGCCGCAGCGAGACGGCGTGCATGCAGAGGCTGCGGAGACCCCTCCCGCATTCTCAATAGAGGCGGAAGTCGCCGACACGCTCAAGGTCTCGGCGCTGGTGCAGCACTTTCGTTCACGCGGCCACCTCGTTGCCCAGCTGGATCCGCTTGGCCGCGTGCCGTACGGCCCATGGTTTGGAGACGTCGGCATCTGCTCGCCCTGGTGCCATTTCCATCATCAATGCCTGTTGCCTGTCCTGAAGTTGTCGCAGGCACAACACACCACACACGTCGCTGAGGCGGTCGCAGGTGCGACAAGCACCTCAAGGCGCTGCTGAAGGGCTGGGACGCGCTGCCCAGCGTGGAGGCACGGACCGACCATGCGGCGGCGACGCTGGGACTGCAGGGCCCGACCACACCTGCCAGGCGCTGCACCACCCGCCTCCCAAGCGCCAGCACTGGCGCAGCTGTCGAATCAGATACCAGGATCCAGGCTCTGTAACACCGCAGCAGGCTTGCCGAGGCAGTGGTGTGCCTCGTGCAGGCGGTTCTGCTTTGGCGACGCGCTGTTTGCGGGCAACCCCGGCGCGCAGAGGCACTGGACGCTGCCTGAGGTGGTCGAGCGGATGCGAGCCTCCTACTGCGCAACGCTCACGGCCGAGTTCACGCACCTGCACTCGCGGTCCGCTCTGAGCCATTTCAATGCCTTTTCGAGAATAAGTCACCCCATCGGCCTTCCTGCCTCTTTTATGCTGCACGCCTCCTGCCTGTGTTGCACAACGCTCCCTGGCTGAGTGATGGGCAGCGCAACTGAGACTCTGCCGGTGGCAGCAGTGATCCTGACAGGCGCGCTGTGCCCCCCCCTGCGCTGCCGCAGGGAGGAGCAGGAGTGGATCGCGAGCCGCATGGAGCAGCCGGCGCGGCTGCCGCCAGCGGAACGCACCGAGATCCTGCAGCACCTGCTGGTTTCGGAGGCCTTTGAGCGCATCCTTGCCTCCAAATTCCCCAACAACAAGGCGCGCGAGCTCTCTTTCTTACGGCAGCAGCAGCAGCAGCCGAGAACTGCAGGGCAGTGCCTCCTGGCCTCAGCAGCCGCCGCTCTGTTCACCCAGCGGACCGCTGCAGCCAGGAAGCAAGCGGCAGCAGCTGCTGATAGCTTCTGGGCTTGTGGGGCTGGGGCTGAGGGCGTGCTGGCCTGCCTGTGCAGCGCTTTGGCATCGAGGGCTGCGAGGCGCTGCTGGCGGGGCTGCACGCGCTCGTGCGGCGGTGCGCGGAGCACGGCACCGAGCGCATGGAGGCGGGCACCCCCTCTCCCTACTGCACTCCCCCCTGCAGCGCTGCAGCCGACTCTCGGCTCCTCACAGCACACCGACCGGACGCTGCTGCCGGCCTCTCTGCCCGTTGCTCAGCTGTCCTGCGGTGCCGAGCGCTGTCCCTGTGCCTGACTGCCCACCGGCTTCCGTTCTCAGCCAGTGCACAACACACACTCGTCTGACGGCTCCATGCGCCCAGGCTGAGGCGCACCAAGAAACAGCCATCGGAGCCTTGGCTCGCGCGCGCGCAGGTGGGCATGCCGCATCGCGGCCGCCTGAACGTGCTGTGCAACCTGCTGCGCAAGCCGGCGGGGCTCGTCTTTGGCGAGATGGCGCAGGCGATCTCCGAGTTTGACGTCGGAGATGTTCAGTACCATCAGGGCGAATCCGCCACACTGGAGTTCCCGCGGGTGCGCGGCTGCCACCCTGGCAAGCACGCTTGGCGCGGTCCAGCACAGGCGGCCGGGAGCTGCTGTGTGCAGCGGGCTGCCAGCGCAGAGCCTCAGGGAAGGGGCAGAGAGGGGGCGGGGGTGTTTTGTTTCTTTGCCTGGCCGCCCAGCGAGCTCTGTCGGGCTAAGAAAGCGGTGACAGCGGAGCTCTTGCTGAGAGGCGTGGCAGAGACCCTGTCAAAGCGTCGTCGGCTGACTGGCGGTCCTGGCGCCCACGGCCTGCAGCCGGACGCGGGGCTGGAGGATCCGCCGACAAAGATCCGCATCTCCATTGCCCCAAACCCGAGCCATCTGGAAGCAGTCAACGCGGTCGTGCAGGTCCGAGCCCACCCGCCACACTCGCTCCCTCCAGCCCCCAGGGCTGTGCAGACGCTCCTCCTGCTTGCCGTCAGGCAGCCAGGCAGGCGCGGCAGCTGCTGCTGCTGTGGAGAGGAAGCCGCTGCCTGCAAGCCCTCAGCGAGAGCTTGGCAGCAGGCAAGCGCACCTTGCTGTCGCCATGTGCATGCGTCAGACGGCTCGGCAGCTCGCCTGCTGCATCGCATGTCCCGCCAAACGCGTGCCTGCCACATGGGACTTGGTGCAAGGGAGCTTGCGCCGGACACTCCTCGGCTGCGGCTCACTCCCTGGGCTGGTGGACCCGCAGGGCATGGTGCGGGCGGAGCAGGACCAGCTGCGGGACGAGCACCGGCGGCGCGTGGTCGGGCTGCTGATCCACGGCGATGCGGCCTTTGCCGGCCTCGGCATCGTGACCGAGTGCCTGCAGCTGTCAGGCGTGCCAGGCGCGCCGCTGCAGGCCCCCACCCTTGGCTGCCTGCCGGATTGCAGCGGCCGCACGCTGCGCGCTCGCTGCTGGGCAGTGCACAGGCTGCGCTGACGAGCTCGAGGTTGCGAAGCATGGCACGCGGCGTCTGGCTGCCGCACTGCAGGCGGTTTCCTGAGCCGTTTGCGCCCCCGCCGCAGGCTTCACGGTCGGCGGCATGCTGCACCTGGTCGTCGACAACCAGCTCGGCTTCACGACGCCGCCCGCGGAGGGCCGCTCCAGCCCGCACGCGACCGACCTGGCCGCCGGCCTCGGCGCGCCCGTGCTGCACGTGAACGCGGACGACCCGGAGGCGGTCGTGCGCGCGTGCGTGCTGGCCGCGGACTGGCGCGCCGCCTTCGGCCGCGATATCGTCGTCGACCTCGTCTGCTACCGGCGGCACGGGCACAACGAGCTCGACGAGCCGCGCGTCACGCTGCCGGTCTCGTACGCGCTGATCGAGCGCCACCCGACCGCGCTCGAGCTGTACGCCGGCCGCCTCGAGGCGGAGGGCATCGCGTCGGCCGCCGCCGTGCGCGCGCTGCGGGTGCGGCGCCCGCCTTCCTGCCGCCGCCGCTTCCGCCGCCCCCATGCGATCTGACGCGCGCGACCCACTCGGCAAGCTTCCTGTGTGGCTTTTTGTCCTATGGCTGCCAGATTGCTGCTCATCAACGAGTTCCGCTAATCACAAGCGCTGCTGCTGTTGGCCTGGCTGCCAAGGCCTCAAGCTCTTGGAAGCCTGGCCGGCTGCTTCAGCCGGCATGTTTGCCCGAGAACACACATCCCGCTTGGCCCGCAGGAGGAGATTGAGGCCGACTTTGCGGAGCAGTACGCGCGATTCGAGCGCGGCGAGTTCCGCATGAGCGCGCAGGCCTTCATCGGCGCCTCCTGGCAGGGCGACGCGCTGCAGGCACGGGCGCCCCTTCCCGCCAGGGCTGCTGGTGGCACAGCCGGCGGCAGCCAGGCCACAAGTTGCCGCCCCTGCCTCTCTCGCTGGCGCGGCTCCCATGTATGACTCCGCCCAGGCAGGAGCGGTACGTAGGGGCAAGCCTGCTCCAGGCGGCAAACTTGTCGAAGCCTCCAATCCGACTAGGAATCATGCCAATGATGCCCAAATCAGACATCACTTTTCACACTGGCAACGCCCTGCACTGCACCGCCCTCTCGGCACGCCTCTGCCCCGCCAAGGTGAGAGGGCCGGCGCCGAGCGGCTCGTCCGTCGGCCGCAGGCGGTCGTCTCCTCCCGGCCGCCGGGCGTGCAGGAGCCGACGGGCCTGCCGCTGGCGACGCTGCAGTGGGTTGGCCAGGCGCTGTGCCGCGTCCCGGCCGGCTTCACGCTCAGCCCGCACGTGGCGTCCATCCTGGACCTGCGCAGGCGCGGCCCCGCCAACCTGTCCGCCGCCCAGACCCTAGTTCTTATCCCTAAAAACCCTACGTGACAGTCTGGTCAGGCGGCGCAGCCGGCCACCCTCGGCACCTCGAGCAACTCACCTGGCTGCAGCTGGCCATTTGCTGCCAACCTGGCTGCTCAGCGGGGTCCACGCGGTTGCCGCTGCGGCCGCGGCCTGACTTGTGTGTGCCCGCCCTGGCTCGGCAGGGAGATGGTGCGGGGCGTGGACAGCCGCGTGAGCTTTGCCTGCGCGGAGGCGCTCGCGTTCGGCACGCTGGCGCTGCACCGCGACTTTCGGCCGCCCAACGCCAGCCCGGCAGACTACCAGCCTATCGAGGGGCTCAACACGGGCGCCTACTCGGTACGCCCCCCCCCCCCCCCTCCCTCTGTCAGCGATGAGACTCGTTACTAATCCGATGAATGCTTTGAGATCATCAACGGTTCAGGCTTTCGGCGGCATCTTCGTGACTGATGCCAACGCCGGCACAAGCTCGCCCGCTGGCGGCTTTCCCTGTTGAGCGAGCGGCAGGGCGCATCGCACCCAGCAGCCCCTGCAGCAGCCTGTCAGATGGCCACATCCAGCCGGGGACAAGCTGTGCGCCTGCGCCCTTGGCAGCCTGTCGACGCGAGCAGGGCAGCTCACGTGCGTTCAGCACGGCATCTGGCGGCCCGCCATGCGGATGGTGAGGTGTCCCAGCCAGCCCCGAGTCTGATGCGCATGCGCTCCTGATGCGCAGGTGCGCATGAGCGGGCAGGACGCCGAGCGGGGGACCTTCAACCAGCGGCACCACAGCCTGGTGGACCAGGTGACCAGCGAAAAGTGCGCCTTCCCCTCCCCCCCTCCCTCGCCAGCCGACCCTCCATTCCCCCCGCCAAATGAGGCAGCAAAGCAGTGCGCTGCGCTCAAAACACGGGCCGCACCACACCCGTGCTGCAGCTGCCTAAGCGCAGCCTGCCTGGCTCGTCCCCTCGTGCCGATGGCTGACACGCGCCGCGTGCCCCGGTCATGCCAGGCTGGTCCCGCTCGATTCCATCGCCGGCTGCGGCGGCCAGGAGAAGGTGCAGGTCTTCAACTCGCCGCTCAACGAGGCGGCCGTGCTCGGATTCGAGTACGGCTACTCGCTCGGCGCCGCCGGCCGCACGCTGTCGGTGTGGGAGGCGCAGGTGCCCCGGCCCTCCGGCCCCCAGATTTGACTGTGAAAGAACTTGATCAATGTGAAAGTCTAAAGAATGTTGTTTCTACTAGAAGCTATTCAGCCGCCGTAAGTTACATAGACAGTATCGTACCCCACACAGAAGAGCGGCGGGGCGCATTAATAGTAGAAAAGCTACTGCCTAAAAATACCTGTTTTAACTTCTACATCTAGTTAGTTCACCTTCGACATCTAGGGGTTAGGGAGAGGGGACGCAGCGACCCGGACGTGGCCCTTACCACGGCTGTGTGCCGGAGATGCGGCCTGCTTTCCCCGCCAGCCGCTTCCGGAAAGCTGCTTTTGACTCCAAACTCAGAACTCAGAACTCGCGGTTCCTTGCTGCGGGTCACTCAGCGCGTCGCACACAGACAGCCCTGCGCCCGGCAGCTAGCCCGTAACAACGAGGGTGCTGCTGCGATGCAGTTTGGGGACTTTGCGAACAACGCGCAGGTCATCATCGACCAGTTCATCACCACAGGCACAGCATCCCTGCCCCTTGTTGGCAGGCCGGACTCGAGCACTGTGCTGTTGTGATCCGTTGTCCCAGCGCCCGCTGCGACCCAGCCGGCAGGCTGTCCCACAACACGCCTGGCAATTTTTAGCCTCCCCCCTCAGTTGTCGCAACCGGCGGTGCCGCGCCTGCTGCACTCTGGCTGCGTTGGGCAAGCCAGCTGATTCTGCTCCCCCCTTCAGCAGCCGTGATCGAGCGGTCGATTGCTGCAGGCCCCCCAGGGGGGGGCAGCTGTTCCCCATGTACTATGCGGTACAGGAGCAGCGCCCCCTGGGCAGGCTGTCACACCCACTCCGCCGCCAGCAGCCGCCTCTGCCTGAGGGGGGGCCGCCCTGCCACCGCCGCAGCCGAGGAGCGCTGGGGCCAGCAGAGCGGGCTGGTGCTGATGCTGCCGCACGGGCTGGAGGGGCAGGGGCCGGACCACTCCTCGGCGCGCATCGAGCGCTTCCTGCAGCTGTGCAACGACGACCCCGATCACCTCCCCGGCCAGTCGCCCGCGCACAGGCATGCCGCGCCGCGTCCCCCGCCGCAACAGTCATGCCTTGTGGAGTAACTCCCTCCCTCAGGGAAAGGGGGGGGGGGGGGAGCTGGGCGATAGTTGTGCTTCATGTGAAAGCCATCGGAGGCAGCGAGGCCCCCTAATGATCCCATGTGGCGGGATCGCAATTGAATTAAACGGCATCCCTGTCATCCAGTGTTGCGATAAGAAACGGAGATGCAGCTGGTGCAGTGGGCGGCGACAGGGACTGGCTGAGCGCGCCGCCTCCGGCCCCTTGTGCAAGCCCAGCCAGCCAGCAGCGCCGCGCCTCACCCGCCGCCTCGGCTACACTCTGCGGTCAGACTTACAAGTTGGGGGCGCTGGTAAAAGTGTTGGGCGGCTCCGGCCTCCGAGAACTTGTATTGCCCCCTCGGAGGAACCCTAAACTACAGCCCTAATCAGGCTGTAGGCTAGAGTTAGAGCTCACAGAGCCTGACGTTACATTGCGCAGGCGCCAGATCGCGGGCACCTTTGCGGCGCTGGCCAAGGAGAAGGGCGGCTTCCTGACCAAGGGCCAGTCGCTGGCGCTGCTGGCGAGCGTGGGCGTGGAGGGCGCGGAGGCAGCCGACCTGCTGTGGGCCGAGATGGGGCTGGCCGAGGACGCCCACATCACACAGGCGCGGGCTTGCCCCCACTGTTTTGGGGTTTTTAGGGTTTAGGGTTTATGGTTTAGGGTTTAGGGTTTAGGGTTTGAACCCTGAATCCCCACACGCACCCTGCTCGCGCCGTGCCTCCTCGAGGCCGCAGCACAGCCCCCGCACTCTCCACCGTTCGAAGGTGCCTGCTGCGCGTGCGTCTGCTGCCACCACGCCTGGCGTGGCCCCTGCCGGCGCCCTGCTGCTTCGATCGGGGGCGAGAGCACGCGAGACCGCGGCCGGCTACTCTGCCCCTGGAAGGCACTGCTTGCAGTCCGGCCTCCGCCCCTCTGAGCATTTGCACCAGAGATGGAACTGATTGTGGGGCTGCCGGCGCTCCTCCCCTCACAAGAACAGCATTGGTTGTTGCGACAACACCTCCGATGACGGCCGAATCAGCCGCCACCTGTGTGACGCGACTCGTCCGATGTGACTGACGGACGTGACAAACGCGCGCCCCCGCAGGCGGACTGGGACCGCCTGATGGTGCAGTTCATGCGCCGCAACGCCGAGCGCAGCGCCAACCTGTTTGTCGTCAACGCGACCACGCCCGCGCAGCTCTTCCACGCGCTGCGGCGCCAGATGAACCGGCCCTTCCAGAAGCCGCTCGTGCTGCTGACCCCCAAGCGGCTGCTGCACCACCGCCCGGCCACCTCGGCGCTCTCCGACTTTGCGACCGGCACGCACTTCAACCGGGTCATCGACGACTGCAAGGCGCGCGCGCGCCCACCCGCCCCGCCCACTCCTGCGGCAAGGGAGGCAGCACCCCTAGCAGGCCCGCCTGCACCAGCAGCAGCTGCTCTTGCGTCTCTCTTGCCGTTGCCTACGTCTTGTCCCCCTTCAAAATGCCAATCCAGCAGGAAGTGAGGACCCTGGCCCTCATCACTCGACCCAGTGAGGGTGGGCCACCGCCGGTCGTCAGGCAACCGCCCTCAGCCCGCCCCCGGCCGACGCTCGCAGGCGTCCGACAACACGCGCCACCTCAGCCGGCACCCGCGCACGGGCGAGCCGTACCTGGTGCCGCCGGCTGAGATGCGGCGCGTCGTGCTCTGCTCCGGCCCGGTGTACTACCACCTGAGCCACGCGCGGCGAGCGCGCAAGATCCGCGACATCGCCCTCGTGCGCCTCGAGCAGCTGGCGCCGTTCCCGCACGACCTGCTGGTCAAGGCAGGAGCCTCAACCCCCCAACACCCCCCCCCCCCC
>BHFV01000376.1:0-28071 GCA_003568905.1 Trebouxiophyceae sp. KSI-1
GGTGCGCCCCCCCCTGCCGGGCTGTGCCCTTTTGAGGAAACCCTCTGGGATGAGCCATGCCAGGCTGTGTCCTGCCGGCGCCGACGCCCCGCCCTGCCCGCCTGGCAGGTCACGCACTACCCGGCAGACCGCGCGCGCTCGCCCGCCGTGATCGTCAACACCGGCTACGACCCGGTGCCCAAGACGTCGCGGCCGCAGCGCCAGAAGCTGGAGGTGCCGGTCGACATCCGGCCGGGCGACCAGCTCGACTTTGTCGTCGACCCGCGCCACAACCACGACTGCGACGGCCTGTACATCGTCGAACTCAAGATCTGGCCGGCCGCCGAGGCCGAACACTCCTGGCCCAAGCGGCCGTCCTAGCGCGACGCGCGTGCACCTGCTCGGCTCTTCTGACTGCTGCTGGTAGCCAGGCTCCTGCGCTCCAGCCAAAATGGCTGGGATTTGCCCGCGTTTTGTTGCAACTCTATTACAGGAAACGGCGCTGGTTGAGCGCACGCCTTGCAATGACCTTATGTAGCAGGCCCCCCCTGCCCGCACCTCACATCAGCTTTGTAAGCAGCGCCTGGGCGGCCGCGTTCACCTCCTCAGGCCGCTCCTGCATCGCCTGGTGCGCCGCGTCCCGCACCACCACCAGCTCCGGCGGCGCCGGCAGCGCGCGGCTCAGCAGCGTGCTGCCCGGGTACAGCGGCGTGACGCCGTCCTCGTCACCAAAGACGACTGCCACCGGCTGCTGCACGCCGCTTGCCCAGGCCGCAAACTGCTCCGCCGATGCCAGCTGCCCGAGCTGCAGGGCCCGGCAGAGAGCCGCTCAGCGCATGCGTGCAGCAGGGCGTGGCAGGCCTCAGCTGCGAGGAGGGCACCTGGCGATGGAATGCCTTGAACATGTAGGGAGGGTTGGCATTCGATGAGGTGCGCTCTCGCTCCAGCAGCTCAGGCTCCTCGGCGCGCGTCCGGCGAGCAAAGGCGGCGTGCAGAAAGGCATCCGTCAAGCCTGGCTGCAGCAGCCCCAGTGCCTGCGGCCGGCAGCGCGCTGCCTCAGGACCTGCCAGCCGGGGGCTGTGCTGGAAGAGGCAAGGGGAGCGCAGGGCGGTACCCACTCCGGGAGATGGAAGAGCCAGCGCGCCAGGCTGAACACACTCGGCTGTGGCCGCGCACCGGGCACATAAGGCCCCACCAGCATCAGCCCCGCAACGCATTCAGCCTGCTCCGCTGCCAGCCGCACTGCCATCGCCGCACCGAAGCTATGCCCCAGCAGCAGCACTTTGCGCTTGCCCTGCACGTGCAGGTGCCGGCTGGGCAGGTGTGTTTGTGGGGATGACGGCAGGGGTGAAGGGCAGCAGAACGGCACCTCCGTCTCTCTTCGGAAGACAGCCAGCAAGTCCTGGTAGAGCTCCTCCGGATGGTAGGCGGCCCAGCTGCGCGGCTTGGCAGAGCGGCCGCAGCCCAGCGCGTCGAATGCTACCGTCTGCAGGCCCAAAGCGCTCAAGAAGGACGCCTGCTGCTCCCACTGCAGTGGCGGGCGTTGTTGTGGAGTCAGCAGGCTGGTGCTTAGCTGCCGGCTGCGAGCACGCTTGCCTAGCATAATGCACAGTCGCACGTCAAGCTTGAAGCGAAACAGACCTGCCTCGCGTGGGCGCAGCCTCCATGGACCAGGAACGCGCAGATGCCGCGCCCTGCATGCGCGCCTTCCGGGTTGCCTGCGCGGTGCTCGATCCAGAGCAGGCGGCCCGGCCGCACTTCCACCAGTTTTTCGCTCGCAGACGGCATTGTTAAACACTGCGCCAGCGTGGCTGGGGATGCGGATGTCCGATGTGTCGATGCTCACTGCTCTGAGCACGTGCAATGTCCGGGGAGGCACTTGCTGAACTGGTCCGGTAACACACTGCCTGCATGGACAGAGGGAAGACGGGCGGTAGCCCAGAGCGACCAACCTTGCCTTGGTGTCAAAAAAACATCATTTCTCCTTTTAGCTCATTCGCGGGTGTTGAAAGGTCTGCATTGCGAGCAGCACGCATCGCCAGCCGAACGCTAAGCTTTTTCTAGTTGTTCGAGGCTGATCCCTCGACGAAAGAAAGGGGGAGCGGATCGAGTCGCACAGCTGACCGCTGCCCGCGACGAAAGGGCCCCGATGTCGGGGTACCCGTCGCAGCCGGGCGCTGGGCCGCCGTCCGGACCGGGCCAGACCGGAGGCACGGCGCTCTCTGCACATCTGCAAATTGGAATCTTGTGCACGCTGCTGTTCTGGCCGTGCCTCGCACGCCGCGACCCGTGTTTCTGCCTTTTGTGCTCGGCCATCTGGTCGATCTCCTTCTTGGTGGCCGCCGAAGTCGTTGCATGTGGCAACCGACTCCGCTTAGAAAGAGGGCCAGCCTGACCGCCGGCGTGCGCGTCTGCAGGCTTTAGACCGCCCGCATATGGCCAACAGTCCGGCCAGCCGGGCCAGCCGGGCCAGCAGCAGTGGCAGGCGCAGCCAGGGCCCCTACCCAACGGCAGCGCAAGGCCAGGCATGCCATCGCCAGGGCCGCCCAGCGCTTTGTGCTTTGTAGGTGGCGCGCGGCCAGGCATGCCGCGACCGAGTGGGCCCCTTCCAGCTCCGGGCGCCCCTCAGCAGAGACAAGCTCCTGGCCAGCCGGGGCTGCGGCCGCCTGGTGAGGAGGCTTGCACCCCCTTCGCACAGTCATCGTGGCTGCTCTGTGTCCGCCTGGTGCGGTTTGAACACCACATGGCGCTGCAGGAGCCCTGCCAGCTGTGGGCCCGCCCAGAGGCCCGCCTGGGCCGCCAGGCCCGCTTGCCAGGACAACATCCACGAGCTCTACCGGCTCGCAGCCGCAGGCTGCTGGCCCCCGACCGCTGCCAGGTGAGCTGCTGCAGTTGCTGATAGAGCTGTGCTGCAAAGCACAAAGGGAACGAAAAATGAGCTGACGCGGAGAGAACTGATGCTGCGCAGGGCAGCCGCAGCCAGCCAGGCCGCTGATGGGTCCACCGCCGCCTGCGTTCCGGCCTGCAGCTGGCGTCCCTCTGCAGCCTGGTGCGCTCCTACAGGGGGGCTCTCGAGCAGCCTCGCAGTTGCTGTTCCTGAAGCAGGGATGGCGAAGGACTGCGTACGACTGAGCCCACATACTGCCCCTTTCCAGCGTTTCTGCCAGCTCGATGGCGCGCAGCATGTCCAACTGCGCTGCCTGCAAGCCCTCCGGTCGCCCATTATTGGCTGTCCTGTGGTGGGCCCCTGCCGCGGGGCGGGACCAGACAGAACATCGTCGCCTCTTATGACCGAGCTCCCTGCCCGCGCAGGCCCGCCGCGCCCGAACGGGGTGGCAGCTGCGGCGGTCCCTGCAGGCCCCCAAGCGCCAGGTCTGGCAGCCGGCCGCTGCTTGCTGTCGCGGCGTTGACCCTGGGGCGTCGCTGACGGCGGGCGTGCACGTGCAGGCGCGCAGCCGCAGCTGGGCGCCAATCGAGGCCCCTTTTTCCAGCCGGGCCCGCCGCGGGGCCCCGGCATGCAGCCGCCGGGCCCGCCGCAGATGGGCGTGCGACCGCTGGGCGTCGGCCCGCCCGCCTTTGGCGCCCCCCAGCTGCCAGGCGCGCACCGGCCCACCAGCAGTCGGCAGGGGCGCAGGGGCAGTGGCGCAGAGGCGCTGAGCAGCGGCGGCACGTCTGTGCAGGCATGCCGGCGGGCTTTGGCACGCCCGCCCCGCCGCCCGGGGGCCTGCCGGGCCAGACGCAGGCGCGCTCCCACGCCTCCCGACTGTTGTCAGCAGCAGGGCGCCGCCGCCGCTGCTGGGAGATGCTCACCGTCTGCCGCCTGCGCCGCAGAAGCTGCTGGAGCAGTTTGAGAGCCTGAGCGTCGGCCCGGCCGGCCCCGGGCAGCCGCCCGGCGTGACGCCCGCCTCGCTGCCGCGGCCGGACCCTGCGCGGGGCGGCGCGGACCACGAGGCCCCGCCGCTCGCGCACCCGCGCAACTGCGCCGCGCGCTTTGTGCGCGTCACCGTCAGCGCCGTCCCCAGCCAGCAGGTGCGCGCGGCGCCCGCGGCCCGGGCCCGGCTGGCCGGCGGGCCGCCGCGAGCGCGCGCCGAGGCGGGGCGGGCGGCGGCCGCAGGGCGTGCGCGCGCGGTACCAGCTGCCGATCGGCGCGGTCGTGCACCCGCTGGCGGACCCGCAGGACGTGCCGGTCATCGCGCTGGACGGCCCCGGCATCGTGCGCTGCCGGCGCTGCCGCACGTACATCAACCCGTTCGTCACCTGGCAGGACGGCGGCCGCCGCTTCCAGTGCAACGTGTGCGGCATGCTGAACGACGTCCCGGTCGAGTACTTTTCGCCGCTCGACGCCAACGGCGTGCGCGCCGACATCTCGCAGCGCCCCGAGCTGGCCGGCGGCAGCGTCGAGTACGTGGCGCCGGCCGAGTACATGGTGCGCCCGCCGATGCCGCCCGTCTTCTTCTTCGTGCTCGACGTCTCGGTCGCCGCCGTCGCGAGCGGCTTCCTCGCGACCGCCGCCGCCGCCATCCGCTCCTGCCTCGACCGCCTGCCGGGCGGCGAGCGCACGCGCGTCGGCTTCCTCACGTACGACAACCACCTGCACTTCCACTCGCTCAAGGCCGGCCTCACACAGCCGCAGATGATGGTGCGCCCCTTCTCGGGCGCGCCCGCCCCGCCCCCGCCCCAACACCCCGCCCGGCCGATCGCGCCTGCCCGGGCGGCGCAGGTGGTGTCCGAGATTGACGACCCCTTCGTCCCCGCCCCCGACGACCTCATCGTCAACCTGGCGGACAGCCGGCCGGTCGTCGAGGCCTTCCTCGACTCGCTGCCCGCCGTGTTTGCGGCCAACCTGAGCGCGGAGGCGGCCATGGGCCCCGCGCTGCAGGCCGCCTTCATGGTCATGAACCCGCTCGGCGGCAAGCTGCTGCTCTTCCAGGCGGCCGTGCCCTCCCTGGGTCCGCCGCCCCCGCCCGCCCGCCTGCGTGCGCCCAAGCAGACCGAGGCCGCCTCCCGCGCCCGAGCCTTCATGAGGCCCGGCGCCGCCCGCCACACAGGCGTGGGCAAGGTCAAGGCGCGCGACAACCCCGGGCTGTGGGGCACGGACCAGGAGCACAAGCTGCGCGTGCCGGAGGACCCGTTCTGGAAAAAGTTCGCGGCCGAGTGCAGCCGCGTGCAGATCGCGGTCGACGTCTTTTGTGGCGCGCGCGGCTACACCGACCTTGCCTCGCTCGCCTGCCTGCCCAAGTACACGTGCGGGCAGCTGCGCTTCTACCCGAGCTTTGCGCGCGAGGCCGACGGCCGCAAGCTGGCGGCCGAGGTCGTGCACAACCTCACGCGCACGACAGGCCCGCCCCGCCCGCCGCCGCCGCCTGCCGGTGCCGCGCGCCGCGGCTGCGGCCGACGCCGGGCGCTGCGCCGCAGGCTGGGAGGCGGTCATGCGCATCCGCTGCTCCAAGGGCCTGCGGATCTCGGGCTTCCACGGCCACTTCTTCATCCGCTCCACCGACCTGCTCGCGCTGCCGCAGGTCCGCCGCCCCGCCCCTCCGCCAGGCCGGCCGCCCCGCCGCGGGGCACCCGGGCGCCGACGCGCGCGCGGCGCACCGGCCGCAGGTGGACCCGGACAAGGCGTTCGCCGTGCAGATCGCGCACGAGGAGAACGTGGTCACCTCGCCCGTCGCCTACGTGCAGACCGCGCTGCTGTACACCTCCTCCAACGGCGAGCGCCGCATCCGGTGCGCGCCCCGCAGCCGCCCGCTGGCCCGCCGGCCCGCCGCTCCCCCGCCCGCGGCCTGACCGCCGAGGGGCGGCCGCGCATCCCCGCAGCGTGCACACGCTCATGCTGCCGGTGGTCGCGGACATCGGCGAGCTGTACCGCACGGCGGACGGCGGCGCCATGGCCGCGCTCATCGCCAAGCTGGCGGTGGAGAAGTCGTACCAGAGCAAGCTGGAGGAGACGCGCTCCGCCGTGCAGGCAAGGGGGCCCAAACCCAAACGCTGGCCCGGCCGGCTGCGCCCGGCGGCCGCCCAGTGGACTGAGGGTGCCGCTGGTGGCCGCGCCCCGCAGAACAAGCTGGTGGTCGCGCTCAAGGAGTACCGGCTGCTGCACTCCCAGCAGGCTGCGGCCGCGCGCAGCCAGGTGCCGCACAGCCTGCTGGTCTTCCCGCCGGCGCTGCGGCTGCTGCCGCTGTGGACGCTGGGTGCGAGCGCCCCCCGCCCCCTGTGGCCCCTGCTTGCTCGGCGGGGCGGCTGGCGGGCGCCGCAGGCGAGCCGGACGCAGCGGGGTGGCTAGCCGCGCCGTGCCAAAATCAGGCCAGCGATAGGGGGGGGCGAGCGCTGACCCGGCCCCGCCCGCGGCCCCTGCAGGCCTGCTCAAGTCGGCGGCCGTGCGCGGCGCGGCCAGGGACGTGGCCGCGGACGAGCGCATCGCGGTCGGCCTGGACCTGATGAGCGCGAGCGTGCCGGTGCTGCTGCGCCTGCTGCACCCGCAGCTGTACGCCGTGCACGACCCGGCCGGCGACTGGGGCCAGCCGCAGCCGGACGGCAGGTCAGCGGCCGCCCTGACCGCGCCAGCGCCCGTGCTGCTGCGCGGGCCCGCTTCGAGAGTGCAGCCTGCGAGCCGCCGTCGGTCGGCAGCCTGGCTGACAGCGCCTGCACCGCGACTGCAGTGTGCCGCTGCCGCCGCTGGTGCCGCTGAGCAGCGAGGTGCTGTACCCGACGGGCGCGTACCTGCTGGACAACGGCCGCGTGTTTGTGCTCTGGCTCGGCCGCCAGGCGTCCCCCCAGTTCATGCAGGACGTGTTTGGCTTCGAACCAAAGACGGGCCAGCCGACAGACGCGGCCGGCAGCGCCCTTGCGGTGGAGCCCGCGCGCGCCGGCCGCCTCAGCCAGCGCATCAACGCGCTGCTCGCGCACCTGCGCGAGGGGCGGCCCAGCTGGCAAAAGTGCTTTGCTGTGCGCCAGGGTGCGCTTTCCTCCCCTGTGGTGGCTGCGCCTGCGGCCAGGCAGGGCCACAAGCTCAGGAGCCTGTATCGGGGCTGTTGCAGGCACCGCCCAGGAGCAGCACGTGCTGCCCTACTTCATCGAGGACCGCGCGGCCGGCCAGTTCTCGTACATGGACTTTGTCAGCACGCTGCACAAGCAGATCCTGTCCAAGTAGCTCGCCTGCGACTCGCGCTCTGGAACGAGTTTGGCCCCCATGCTGCACCGCTGCTACGCCCCTGCCCTTTGGATCGAGTTGCTGCCCTCCTCTTGCGCTGTTGCTTCCTCGCCTTGCCGTGTGAAGCCGATAGAGACTTCTTGGTTTTGCGGCGGAAGAAGAGAGGTTGGAGAGAGTTACGTGGGGGGCAACTTGGAACTACAAATGGACACGGGGCTGATACCTCAGGCTTGCAAACAGGCCTGCTCAATAGCTGTCTACTAGTCTTCGGGGACTCGGAGATGCGTCCGCTGACGGAGGAGGTGCGTGTCTGAAGGCCGAGCAATCGTCCGACTCTGCCGGCGGCTGTTCTGCAGATGCCACTTTCGCGCGCGAATAGCGATCGCGACGGCAGGCTTTCTTGAGTGCGGTATCAGAAACCACGAGTGCTTGCTGCATTGCAAGCAACGGGCCCAAACTCGCGAGAATCCGCACACCCAGGACACCCGATTGAGTCGCTGACGGCTAAACTACTTCCTCCAGGAGACGAAGGCTGTGTTCGAGAAGCTGCACCGCTTCCTGGGCAAGAACATCAGCCAGCTGGTCGACCGTCCCGACGAGGCGCACGTTTTCCGCCTGCACAAGAACCGCATTTACTACGTGCGTGAGTCGGTGCTGAAGCGGGCAGCGAATGTGGGCCGCCTCCCTACTCTGGCGCCATCATGAGTCTGCTAACTGCCTGCTGGGCTTCTAGCAGCGATGTCTGGCGCAATCGTCACGCCTGGCTGTGACTCTGCAGCCGCCTGGTGCAGGTCGCCGGCGACAAGCTGAAGCACCTGGGGACGTGCGTGGGCAAGCTGACCCACAATGGCAGCTTCAGGCTGACCATCGGCTGCCTAGATCTGCTGGCCGCCCACGCAAAGTACAAGGCAAGCAGGCCTGTGCCCCCGTTGGGGGGGAAGGGACGGCCCGATGACGAGCACCAGCTGCGCCCGACGCGTCTCGCGCTGGGGGGGCATATCAACTTTTCATCTTTCCACCGAGGGCCCGAGTTGCACCAGAGTTGTGATAGAGAGATGGCATACTGGCAGCTCATTTGTCATGCACCGTCTTCTCCAACCCCGGCTGTCGCCTGCAGGTGTGGGTGAAGCCGAGCGCAGAGATGTCGCTCCTGTACGGCAACCATGTGCTCAAATCGGGCCTGGGCCGCATCACGGAGAGCACGCCGCGCAACGCCGGCGTTGTGCTGCTGTCGATGTCGGACGTGCCGCTCGGCTTTGGCGTGACCGCAAAGAGCACGACCGAGTGCCGCACCATGGAGCCGTCCGGCATCGTCGTGCTGCACCAGGCGGATGTGGGTGCGCCTCTGCGCTCCGCAGGGAAAGGTGGAGCATGGGAGGCGGGCTGATGGCTCAGTGTTGTTACGAAAGCCCAGCAGCATTATTCACTAAATGCTGCCGTGCCTGCAGGTGAATACCTGCGGAATGAAGCAGAGCTCTAACGGTGGCCGGCAGTGCCCTGTGGTGGTGCGTCATCTGGTTTGAGCGCCTGCCGTTAGCTGCATTGGCTCCTTGTTTGATTTGTTCAATGAACGCATGTACGTGTTTGCCGGACATTGTTACGCAACCGACCCGACCTGATCGGTCGTCGTCCAGCGCTGTCTTCAGAGGCCAGCTCCAGCTGCAGCCAGCTGTAACAAAAACAAATCCAGACTCCGCAGACTCGCTCTGCACGCCGCCCTCATGCACCGCTACATGCCCAGCTGCCTGGCCGCCAGCGAGACGGCGACATCCTCCGGGTTTGTGCGCACGCGCACGTCCCGGCGCTCCGCCTCCGCCAGCCGCGGCCGCAGCAGGCGCGTGTGGCGCACGCCGTCCAGCCACACCTCCTGCACGCGGCCAGTGCATGTGAGGACACCCTGCTCGGTGCCACTCACAGCTGGTCCCACAAGCACGGTGCCCGTCCTCGGACTGCCCACCGCCAAGGCAGCGGCAGCGAGGAGGGCAGCAAGCGGACTGAGGCACTGGGACTAAGAGCCAGCGGGTGCTCGGGAGTGGGCAGACCTTGGCCCAGGCGCACTTGGCGCTGACGCGGGCGAGCACCACCTCCGTGTCCGCGCTGTGCGCGCAGGCGCACCAGGCCAGCTGCGCGCGCTGCCAGAGCGGGCTGTGCTCCAGCGCCGCGTGGGCCTCCGACCGCTTGAAGAGTTGCTGCAGCCGGAGAAAACGGCGCAAGTCAACTGACAGCTCGACTCGCTGGGGGCAGCCGCCGCGCTTGCTTCCAGTCCCAGGTTCAGCAGCGACCTGAGCATGCTTCGGCTGCATCCTTCCTCCCGCATGAAGTTGCAGGCGGGCAGCCATCTCAAACATGTCTTTGCGCGCCGGCGGGCGGGAAAGCCTCACCCGCATGCGGTGCTGCGGCAGCACCTGGCGCGCCTCCAGCCGCGCGGCCAGCAGCCAGAGCGGCGGCAGCGGCTGGCTGTCGCAGGCGGCCCGCAGCCGCGTCCGCAGCCGGCCGGCCATGAAGGCGGCCGCCTCCAGCTGCTGCAGCAGGCACAGGCACTCCAGGGAGCGCGGGTACAGCTGCGCCGGGCGAGCACGGGCGAGCCTTGTCAGGTCGCGTCGCAGCCGTGGGGCAATCACGCACGTGTGCTGTGACAGCAGCCGAAGCAGGCCCCGCCGGTCGGGCAGTCGCTGGTGCTGCTGCGCCGGCCGGTGCGACGGGCATTGGCCGTGCGACCGGCGAGGACGGCAGATGGACTGGCCGGACCTGCAGCGCCTCGTCCAGCGCCTGGTACGCCTCCCGCGGTGGCAGCGCATGCGCCGCGCTCGCCTCCGCCAGCAGCCGGCAGCGCTGCAGCGCCAGCTGCTCCAGCTCCGCGCTTCCCCGCCGCACCTGCAGCCGGCCAGACCGACGGATGCCTGGGCGCGGGCTGTGCAAGGCTGGGCAGCTGCAGACGACCATGCGAAAGCTTGCTGCACGCAGACACATCCATCCCTGCTTCTGCACGGCGCATGCACTGCCGGCTGCTCGGAATTTGCCTCTTCAGGGAAGGCGGCCAGTGCGTTGCCCAGCAGGCGCGCGGCCGCGCCCGCCCCAGCCTCGCCGTCCGCCAGCCGCTCAAACAGCGCGGCTGCCGCGATGGCGGCCGCCTGGCCGGCGCTCGGTGCGGTGCCGCCAGCGACGGCAGAGGCCAGCAGCGCCTGGAAGCCGCGCCGCGCCTCGGCCAGTCTGCCAGGCAGCGAGCGCGCTCAGCCGCTGCTCTGGCTCTGCGCCAACTGCAGGCAAGCTCGCGCGGGCGGGCGAGCATTCTGTGGCCTGCCAGCCTGAGCCGCAGACTGCGGCATGGCTCGAAAGGCCGGCTGGCGGCGACAGGCCGGGGGCCTGGCGCACCGCTCCGCTGTCAGCTCCGAGGCCGCCGCCTGCTGCGGCTGGAAGGGCCCGCTGCCGCACGCCAGCCAGGCCAGCGCGTGCAGCGCGGCCGCGCGAGCCCCCGGCGCCCGCCGCCCCGCCTCAGCTGCCGCCCACGCGTGCGCCAGGCCGGCCAGCTCGCCGCGGTCGCCGCCTGCGCGCGAGGCGTTCTGCAGGTGGGCTGCGAACGTCTTGCGCGCCACCTGCGCCAGCGCGCAGCAGCTCTTCAGTCGGCAGCAGCCGGCCGCTCGGGTCATCACCACCTGCGGCGGCAGGCAGCAGCTGCCGGCTTGCAGCCGACGGGGGCAGCCTGGACTCGAAGGGCAGCGAGGGGGACCTTGACGCTGCCGCACCGCGCCTCGTGACTCGCGTAGGCCGTCCACAGCGGCGAGCCGAGGCTCTGCTGCCGCAGCGGCTCCGCCAGCGCCGCGCGCACCGCCGCCGCGTCCGGCCGCGCGACGGCGGCCGCCTCCGCCGCCGGCCCGCGGTCCTCAAACACGGCGCCCTCGGCTGCAGCGGCCGCCTCGTCTGCGAGCGGCGGGCGCCAGTGAGGCCCCCGCAGGGCAGAGGCCTGCGCCTGGTCTGCACCGGGCGCAGCAGGCACCGGAGGCGGGAGGGCACCGCTGGGGTCGGCGTTGCGCAGCACGGGCGCGGCCGCCACGGCGACGAGCGCGCCGGCCAGGCGGGGCTCCTGCGCCAGGCGGCCGCCCGCCAGCAGCAGGCAGAGCGTGCGCAGCAGGAAGTCCCGCCGGCTGGCGTCCGCCTGCAGGGGCAGGACACTCCCGCCTCGGTGGCAGGCAGGGGCGGGGTCGGGCTGTGCAAGGGGCAGGCGGGAGCCCCGCAGGGGGCGGCGCGCCTGGAACCAGGGCAGCACGCCCTGCTCCCGAAGCAGCGGCGCCTCCAGGCCGGCCGCCGGCCAGTCGGGCGCCACCCAGGCGGCCGCAGGGTCCGCCGGCTCGCCTGCGCGCAGCTCGCCCGGTCAGGCCCGGCTGCGCGGCAGGAGGCCGGGCAGGACGGCGGCACGGCCGGCGCTCCCACCCAGCAGCTGCGCGGCCAGCGGCTGGGAGAGGGCCTCCGTGTCGCCCGCGTCCAGCGCAGCCCAGGCGCTGTTGCTCGAGTGCCAGGCGCCCAGGGGCGCGTCCAGCAGGGCCAGCAGGCGCAGCGCGAGGCTGCGGCGGGCGCCGTCCTCGACTGCGAGCGGCCGGGCGCCCTGAGCTGCCCCGCCCGCCGTGTGCAGACATGCGCCCGGGGGGTCCGGCGGGAAGCAGGCGGCGGCCTCACGCATGGAAAAAACCGCCGGCTCGACCTCACTGAAGCTCACGGTGCGCTCGCCGCCGCCGGCCGCCGTCTCCTCCCCGTCCTCGCCGCCGTCTGCACGCCCGGCAGCACGCCTCAGTCACCCCGTCCGGTCCAGCATGTCTGGGCCTGGCTGTCGGTCAGCAGGCGGGAAGCCCCCCCACCGTCTCGCGGGCGCGCCGGCTGCCAGGCGCAGCGCTCCCGGAAGCGCTCCCAGCGCAGCCACTCGGCCAGCACCTCGGGGGCGACCTGCCCGCCGTCCGCCTGCAGCGCCTCCGCCGCGTCCTCCAGCTGCTGCCGCAGCCGCTCCACCTCCTCGTCCTCGCCTGCCGGCAGCCGCCCCGCAGGCTGCCTCGCTCGGCTGCTGGGCCGCCCGGCGCCTGCCAGGGGGACCTTGGGCCAGGCCAGACCGGCGCCCTCGCTGCGGCGCTCCAACGCCGCGACAGGCAGCCCCGCAACCGAGAGCGCGTCCAGCGAGGCGGGAGCGCCCACCCTCGTCTGCGGAGGCGGCCGCGTCCGCGTCGCTGTCCTCGCCCGCCTCCCCGCCCTCCTCCGGCGGCAGCGGCGGCGGCGGCTCGGGCGGCAGCGGTGGCGCCACCTCCAGCTCCTGCCACCCGCTCCAGCCGCCGGCCTCCTCCGGCTCTGCAGACGCTGTCCCCTGAGCCCGTCTGCCCTGCCGCAGCCTCGCGCCTCGGCAGCACGGATGCGCGGGGCTGTGCCTGGCTCAGGCGGCGGCGGCGGCGGCGGCAGCTCCTCCAACTGCCGCCGCCCCTGCTCCTGCAACGCCCACGCCTGCCAGCCGGCCGCGCCGTCCTCGCCGATCAGCGGGGCGCCGCTGCACCAGAAGCGCTCGAAGAGCGGCCGCCGAACGCCGTCGCCGCCTGCCGGCAGCACCGGGCGGCGCCTCTGGCCATCGGCACGCGTGCGCGGGACAGGGGCAGGCGCGGGCATCGCTTGGCAGCGCCAGTTGCGCCTTGGCGGGGGGCGGGACCTGGGCCCGGCACGGCGGTGGAGAAGGCGGGCGCGAGGAGGGAGAACTCCAGGCTGGCCTGGATGCGCGCGACCGCCTGCTCCGTGTGCCCCGCCTGCAGGTCGAAGCGGCAGCAGCCGACCAGGACGTCCGCCATCGCAGCCTCCACCGCGCCCGCCTCAGGCCGCCGCCCGGCCGTCAGCAGCTGCAGCCGCTCGCGGGCCAGCGCCTGCGGCGCACAGCGGCGGTCCCCGTCAGCCTCGCCTGGTCACAGAGCGTTGGGGATGCAGCCGGTGGCTGGTGAGCTCGAGGACGCTGGCAACGAGCAGGCGTTCGGCTGTCTGCGTGCGGCGCAGGGGGGGCGCCCCGCCTTGAGCGCGCGGCCGTGGGCGTCCCGCACTTCCGGGACGGTCAGCTTGCCGCCGGTCGCGCCAAAGCGCACGTCTCGCAGCCAGCGCAGGTGCGCCTGCCACAGCCTGGCGCTGCCGGCAAAGGCGGGGTCGCGCAGCAGCCCCTGCGCGCAGCCGCGCCGCTCGGCCGGTGGTCGACAGGGAGGGCTGTGGCAGGCGCCACGGCCGGCTGCCTGGGGCCCTCACGCCGCTCCCGGGCGGCTGAAGGCGCGCGCCTGCCAGCGCTGGTGCAGCGTCTCCTCGTCCTCGAACGCGCCCGCCGCCTCCAGCAGGCGCAGCACCACCTCCTCGGACGCCGGGTGGTGCTGCCGCGCCCTCTGCAGGATGGCCACCCGCTTCTGCGCCGCCTCCTGCTGCAGCCGCGCCCGCCGCTCGCGCGCCGCGCCCGCCACGCTGCGGCCGCCACCGCCGCTCTCCGCGTCAGCCCGCTGCCTCTCCGGCAATTCCGCCTGACCTGCCCAGCGGAGCTCCAGCAGTGCATCTGCCGCTCATACGCGCAGCTGCCGTGCGCAGCAGCAGAGCTCTGCAACCCACTCGTCCGGGGTGCAGGCCAGCGTGGCTGCACCCGAAAAACTCGTCCTGGAAGTCGGCAAACTCCAGCCACGCCTGCAGGTCGCCCGGCGCCTCTGTGGTCGCGCGGTTCAGCTGGATCGTGCGCTGGCGCAGCAGCTGCTGGCCGCTCAGCAGGACGCCCTGCCGCAGGCAGCCTGCGGCCGCCGCGCTTGCATGAGAGCCCGCCCTGCGTCGCGCGCCAGCATGCGGCGGGCGAGGGCCTCAGGCGCCGTGCCTGCCTCCTGCTCCGGGTCCAGGGGGATGAAGGGCGGCAGCGGGAGGCGCAGCCGGCCGTCGGTCGCGTCGGCAGCCGCCTGGCCGAACCGCAGCCGGGCAGCCTCGCGGTCCGCCTCCCGCTGCTTGGCTCGCCGCGTGGTGAAGCGCCGCCGCCGCCGGGCGCCCGGCTGGCTCTGCCGCGCGTCGTCGCGCAGCGCCTGCTGCCTGCGTGCGCAGAGGGCAGGGGGTCTGGCTCCAGGAGCGCGCTGCTGAGGTGGTGAGGACATGAGGCTGGGGAGCGCTGCCTCAGCGCGCGCGTCAGCAGGCGGCGGTACGCCGGCTTGGCCGCCAGGTAGGGCCGCTCATACACCAGGTTGTCGTTCTCCCGTCGGTTGTCGAGACAGTCTGCCTCCGCGCGCCCCTGCCGCTCTGCATCCTCCGCCCAGGCGAACAGCAGCTGTGGAGGCGCCAGGCGGGGGCCGGCCGCCCGTGCGCGCGCGTCCAGCTCAGCCAGCCGCTGCCGGCCGCAGCCCATCTCAGTCTCTGGCTGCTCAATGAGGCATGTCTGTGACTGGCTGTGCGAACACGGCGGGCAAGGCAGCAGAGCATGCTGATTCGCCAGCGAGGCGGGGTCAGACCTGCTCGGCCTTGTCGCGTGTCCTGCATGGAGCACAAGCAATCCTGAGCTGCCAGCTCCCGTGCCTCAGGTACAGGAGACAATGTGAAGCCAGCACTTGGCAGGGAGGCGTGCCTCTGCTTCTTTCGTTTCCGCTTCTCCTCCTTCCTGTGCTTGCCGCTGGTGGCGCCTTCGCGGTCCCGCTTGCGGCCCCGTGGCGACTCGGCGCCGCTTCCTTCGCTGCTGCTCTCGGCCCGGGCCAGAAGCTCCGCACCTGCACATACAGCTCTTCTCAAGTGCGGCGCATTGAACTTGCATCGACTTGTGCATTGGCAGCCGGTCCAACATCAAGTCTGTCAATCCAATAGCAGACCAAATCATCTTGACGCCCACAGTGCCATTGCGGCTCTCTGGCTGTTATTATTGAGCAGCCGCATGTCCAAAACTTCGGCTTTGGGGCAGAGGCTCACGCCGGCCCTGTTCGCCGCCTGCTTGGCGGGCGGCAAACAAGCTGGCATCGAAGCTGGCGTTCTGCAGCCATCCGCTGCCGCCATCACCCGCCATCGATCCGTCTTCCAGCCGGCTTGTTATCTCAACAAGCCGACCGCGTCTGCTGCCTGGAAGGCGGCAATGAGCATACTGGATTTGTCCTGTGCGATGCTTGCTTCGAGAAGTGGCATTCTAGCCATTCTAGCTGATGTTTGCATTGTCAACCTTGAAGGCTGGGCTGTTAGAGGGCTTATGTGCAGTGAAATGGGCTTTTCGCTCGCTTCCTGATTGCTGCTGTTACAGAGAGAGCTGCAAACTAGTAGCCGCCGGCCCCCCGGCCGCCGCCGCCCTGGTAGCCGCCAGCGCCGGCGTAGTTGGCGCCGGGGATGCCCTGGTAGCCGCCCGTCTGCGCCTGCAGCCCGGCAGCAGTACATGCTCAGCAGCCGGGTGAGGATCATGAGAAGGACTATCCCTTCCTTGGTGCACCCAGCGCCAGTTGAACCCGTCAGCATCGGTTGCAACCACAGGCTGAGAGCAGAGGGGCGCGCCTGCTGCAGCTTGACGCCCGGCAGGTTGGCCATGTTCATCGTCCGCAGCATGTCCATCGTCTCGCTGTCAATCTGCAGTGGCGCAGGTGGCTGCTGAGTGCCTGTGCATCAGGCGTGTCGCCCAGCCCTCTGCTCCACCCCGCCCTTTCTCCGCTGCTGTAGCTGATGTTGACAAGGTCACCGTTTGCGGCAGACTCCAAGCCACCAGATAGGTGGCCAAAATGCAGGCTGTGCCGACAGCAGGAGGGCGGAGCGGCGCACCTCGATATTCTCGGTGTTGACAGCAGACTCCTCGGGCACAAAGTCCATGCGCCGCTCGCGCTCCTCTTCCTGCAGCTTGAGCGAGATGCCGCGCACAGGGCCCTTCTTGATCCGCTTCATCAGGTGCTGCGCCGCCAGCCAGCCAGAGTGTCAGTCGCCAGCCGCTCGACCGCCGCCTGCAGGGTCTTCTAGGCCGCTGCAGCTACCGAGCGCACCGTGGTGAAGCCGGCGATCTTGTTGCGCAGCCGCTTGGACTGGATCACAGCCACCTCCTCGGCCACACGCTTGTTCGTGTGGAAGTCCAGCGTCAGGCGGTTGTAATACTTCTCGATGATCTGCCGGGACGCCTTCTTCACCGTCTTGGTCCGCACGCGACCCTGAGAGCGAGCGAGCGAGTGGGTAATGGTCAGCCGCTCTGCTCCTCTGGTTAGCTACTCTCCCGTCTCCCGGACCCTGTGTGATGTTGCTCCCCACTCTATCTGTGCCTCGTGGAGGAGGCAGCAGGCCTTCTCCCCAAGGCCACAGTTGCCAGCTAAAGAATGAAGCCTGCACGCCCTTCTCTAACACTCGCCAGCCAGCGCCCCAGGCGCGGTTGGATGCAAGGAGGCCTGGCAGTCCGATCGGCGGGCAAGGCCGCTGCTTGCGTTGTCAGCGCATTCTGACCACCCGTTTGGGCCATTACGGTCAGATCCTAGTCGCCACACTCCATCCCTGCCCTCAATCGGCAACCCAGACAGCGCGGCGCCTGTGATCAGCCAGGCGCCGCCGGTGGGCCGAGGAAAAGAGGGAACGAGGACCTCACCATGGCTGCGAGTGGCCACGGCGGAGGCGCGCGACAAGAGCGGAAGAGGCGGTTCGCTCGCCGCCGCGCGACCGGGGGCCGGCGAGCGAGGGCTTGCAGGGTTTGATGAAAACCTCTTTAGAGGTGCTTTCGGAGGCCTGCCATCAGATTCGCTCTGTTTGCGACGCCCGCCGACAACGTACTCAGTCGCCCGTCGGAAATCTGCTTGCGCGTGTTCCTGACTGCGTCCGGCATGCACGGCCCTAACTCCATGCCGATCACTCGGGTCCGCGGCACCGTGCCCGCGGGTCGCCAGGCAGCCCTCCTGGCAGGCGCCCGTCGCGTGGCCGCGCGCGTGGCCGCTCCCGAGCGCGCGGCCGGAGGGCAGGTCGTGCCGGGCGCTAACCAGCTCGACGCCTTGAAGAAGATCAGCAAGGTCGTGGCGGACTCCGGGGTGCGCGTTCCTTCTTGCGGAAAGCGCAAAGCGGCGTCGATTGCCAGCACTCGATTAGGTGTGCCGAGACGGTTTCGCGTCGCGTAAGTGACGCCTCTCATCCTGCCCGCAGGAGATCGAGGCGATCCGCAAATTTACTCCCATCGACAGCACGACTAACCCCAGGTGCGCGCGCCCGCGTTTGTTGATGGCACCCTGATATTTACGGCACCGCGCGGCGACCGACGCAAGCGACCGCGCCCGCAGCCTACTGTACAAGGCCGTGCAGATTCCCGAGTACCAGCACTTCCTCTCAGGTACGCGACGCTCTCCCGCGGTGCCTGCGATTCTGCCATGCCGGCACAGTCGCTGACCTGGCAGAGTCTGCAGACGCCATCGCGGTCGTGGAGGACAGCTCCTCGACTGCCGACCCCGGCCGGTGCGCCCGTACTGCCACGATTCGGCGTGCCAGCCTTGCCGGAACCGAGCCTTTCGCCCACTTTTCCAGTGGTGGCATGTGAGCAGGCCGTATGCGGAGATCGCGGACGTGCTGTCCGTGAATGTGGGCATGGAGCTGCTGGACATTGTGCCCGGCCACGTCTCCACTGAGGTGGACGCGCATCTCTCGTACGACACGCAAAAGACGGTCGACAAGGCGCGCTTGCGGGCTGCCACACACCCTCAGGCGCTAGTCTGCTTTGAAAAGGCACTGAGGAGCAAACAAGAGTGCAGGCGCTGCGCATCGTGGACCTGTACAGCAAGAAGGGCATCGATCCCTCCTCCAAGCGCCTGTACATCAAGATCGCGTCCACCTGGGAGGGCATTCGTGCCTGCGAGCAGCTGCAGAAGCAGGGCATCGACACCAACATGACGCTGATTTTCTCGTTCGCTCAGGCACTGCCCCTGCCCCACCCGCCCACGCCTGTACAGCAGCCAACTCAGCCACCGGCAGGCTGAGCAGGCTGAGCCTGCCCGCTGGCCTCTCACAGGCGGCCGCATGTGCGGACGCGGGTGCCGCGCTCATCTCGCCATTTGTGGGCCGCATCATGGACTGGTACGCAAAGAACCAGGGCTGGAAGGGCACGGCGGCTGAGGACCCGGGCGTGAAGAGCGTCCAGAAGATTTACAAGTACTTCAAGGAGTACAAGTAAGAAGGTTCCCCCCCTCGCCCCTTATGGGCGGCTCCTCCTGCGGCCGCTGATCCATGCGGCTTGGCTGCGCCGCAGCTACCCGACCATCGTCATGGCCGCCTCCTTCCGCAACGTGGGCGAGATCCGCGAGCTGGCCGGGTGCGCTTCACCCGGCAAGTCCAGAGCTGCCTGCACCTCACTTGGGCGGCCCCTCGGGGGCAGTCATTGATGCGACTTGGTCGGTCTCAGGTGCGACAACATCACCATCTCGCCTGCCCTGCTGGGCGAGCTGGAGGCGAGCACGGAGCCGCTGGAGCGCAAGCTGTGGCCCGAGATGGGCGGCTGCGACGAGCCCAAGACCGACTTCACCGGTGTGCCCTAGACCCGTTCACCAGCTGCATAAGGCCGGCCACGGAGCATGGCGGCCAGTGCGGTGATCAGAGTCGGCCCTGCCCATGCAGCCGGCCACTACGAGACGTTCCGCAAGCGGCACGAGGAGGACCAGATGGCGGTGGACAAGCTGCGGGAGGGCATCGAGGGCTTCACCAAGGACCAGAAGGCGCTGGAGAAGCTGATCGGCGACCTGAAGGAGGCGGGCCACGTCTGAGCCTGGCCTGAGCTTGCTGTAGCTATTGTACCAGTGCAGTAGGAACAATGCTGCCCTCGGCAGTGGGCTGCTGTGGCCGGTGCAAGTCCCAGCCCTCGCTCTTGCTTTGTCTAGGCTCATGATTGCCAACAGTGAACATTTGCTCTGAGCGATTTACGCGTGTACTAGCTGGAAGGCGCCAAGGCTGGCTTGTGAATCATGACACGTGCCGATTCGCGGCAGGCATCACTCAGCCAGCACGCCGTGCCACTCATGCGCGTTCAGGCAGGCACATCAGTGCTCAAGGCAGCCAGCAGCAGCAGCAGCAGCAGCAGCAAGCCATGTCGACGGAGCTCAGGAGCCAGCCTGAGCATGACGAGGGCATCAGGAGGCGCCGGCCACCACGCCCAAGTAGTCGTCCTTGATGCTGCCGACGCAGAACTGGGGCAGTGGCACCCGGCTGGCTCAGCGGCAGCTGCCCGGGTGGCGCGTGTGCTTGGGGCAGGGCTGCCCCCTCTCACGTGCAGGACAGTCGGCATGCGGCATGCTGGGAAGCTGGGGCGGCGCACGATCTCGGACGCGTCCGTGCGCGTGCCGACCACACGCAGCCGCACCTCGCTGCCCGCCTGTATCCGAACCTCCTCGTCCGCAGACACAAAGGCCGGCTCGTCCACCTGGCTGTACTCAAAGTCCTCCGGGATCAGGTGGCTGCTCACGAAGACCTGCAGTGGGCCCGCCTCCGCGAAGAAGCCCACCTGCATCGGGGAGCAGCACGGGTGAGGAACATCGTCACGCCTTGACCGCTGGCACGGACAAGCCATGGTCCGCAGCCTGCAGCGTTGGAGCCCAACCTTGCTGACGGAAGTGACGAGGACGTCCAGCACCTCCCCCCGGAAGGGGCGCAGCACCATGCATGTGTACTGCACCGTGTAGGAAGCAAAGCCGGTCGAGTCCTTTAGCAGACCCTTGCTCTTGTCCGTGATCTGCAGCACTGCGACGACATAGCCGTGCTCGCCATCGCACGTCCCTTCCACCTACGCCAGCAGCCAGGCGCCGCTCAGCCCTCGCTTCCTGCGGCAGGAAGCACTTTGGCAGTTGCCAAGCAAGAAGGCGCGCCTCAGCGCGCAGCTGCGCGGTCAGCGTGTCCAGCAGCTTGGGCCCAAAGAAGCGTGGGTGCAGATTCAGCTCCTTCTCGCGCTGCAGCAGGTAGAACATCCGGCCTGCAGGGTGGCTATCGAACCAGCAGGGAACGGTAAGCCGTGTTGGCCAGCTTTGGCGCAGACATTCTACGCAAGTGCATCCATTCCCTTGCGACCCATTTGTCGGAAGGAAAAGCGTCGGCTAGGATGAGATGCAAAGCTGATGGCTTGGAGGTGCGTGCCTGCCGGGTGGTGCTTGGATCACTGTCTCTGCTCCTCTTTTATGCGAGCTAAGGCCGTCAGGCCACCGGCAACAGAGCTACGAGAATCCAATCCTCGCATGCGCGGATGCGACGCGGAAAATTTGGTATTCTTGCGACCGCTCCAGTGGCACGAGGGGCGGCAATGGGCAGGCAAGTACTCCTCCTGGGCATTGGGCGTTGGCTATCAATGGGAGCATCCAGGTTGGAGAGCTTCGCAAAGTCAACGAAATCGAAGCCGCCCTTCTCGGAAACCTCGGCATGGCGCCCGCCTACGAGGCGCTGGAGCAGGGCCAGGGCCATGAGCTGCTGCCTGAGCCGCGGCCGGCGTGGAGGGAGCGGCTGAGCGACTTGTTCGGAAGTTGGTGGGCGACGCTGGCCATCTTCGTGGCTCTGTTAGCCGCTATCCTCGTCCTCATGTGGCTGCTGGTGCCGAAGCCGGACGGCGGGGGAAAGGTTGGCGCCGGCATGCTTTTCACGTGCGCGCTGCTCCCCCAATCGAGCTTCTTTGGGCTTCTCCCCGCCAGCTGGCCCCCTCTCGCCTGCACTGCTACTGCCGCTGATGGTGAATGTGAGTCTTACCGCCTGCAGACGGGAGAAGCATGCTGCTGATGGTGACTGAGAGTCTTTAACGGATGCAGACGGGAGAAGCAGGTGCTGCTGCTGCTGCGCAACAGCCGGCACAACGACCGCACGTGGGGCCTACCGGGCGGCAATGTGGAGCCGCATGATGCGAGCCTGCTGGCCACGGCCACGCGGGAGGCGACCGAGGAGCTGGGCAGCCTGCCAGAGTTCGACGTACTGGCCGAGATTATCACCAAGTGTTTTCCCTCTTTCTAGCATGCGAACAGAAGTCGTGGCACGTGCTTGTCAGCTCGAACCTGACTGTCTCCTTTGCCCGTCCTAGGCGCGGCAAGCGGCAACAGAAGCACTACACTGTCTTCGTCGCCAACGTTAGCTCCCCGGACTGGCAGCCGCAGCTGAACGAGGAGCATCACACCTATCAATGGGTGGACATCATGGCGGCCGAGCAGATGCCTGACCTGCACCCGGTGGTGGCGCTGCTGTTGAGGGCAGAGGGGCCGCGCCAGCAACTGGCGGCCGCGCTGGCCGCGGAGGGCGGCAAGCCCAAGAAGCTGGGCGCCGGCCTGCTGCTGCTGTGCGCCCCGCTGCCCGCCCTCTGACAGCTTTGCAAGACGCAGGCAGCGAGAGCCTCGAGCACGAGCTCTATGTGAGAGCGTGCTGCCCACCAGGGACCGGCCGCCTGAGGCCCTCCTGCTGCGCGCGTAGGGCGGAGGGGGACGTGCTGCTGCTGACGCGCAACAGCTCGCACAACAACGCGACCCTCAGCGTGCCGGGCGGCAACGTGGACCTGGACGACCAGCACCTGCTGGAGACGGCCGCGCGGGAGGCGCGTGAGGAGATGGGCGGCTGCCCGCAGTACGAGCTGAAGGGCGAGGTGGACACGCGGTGGGTCTGCCCCCGCAGGAGGGGACTGGGCCGTCGTTGGGAGCCGGAGCAGGGGCCTGCTGCTGCTGCTTCACCTGCTGCACCCCAGCGGCAGGCTGGATCGGTCGCCCAGGCGCAGCGCTGCCTGGGCCCCGCGTTGGAGGCAGCGGTGCCCCGAGCCGCCTGCCGGTGCCCGTGCGCAGGCGAGGCAAGCAGGGGCAGAAGGTGTTCAAGGTCTTCCTCGGCCGCGTGACGGACGACAGCCGGAGCACGTTTGTGCCCAAGCTGAGCGAGGAGAGCCTGGCGTGGGGCTGGTACCCGCTGCAGTCGCTGCCGCAGCGGGAGGACCTGCACCCGGTGGTGCAGGTGCTCGTGCGGCAGCACCTGGCGGAGGTGGAGCGGGCGTTCGGCATCGCGCCCTCCGCGGGCTCGGCTGACCCCGGCTAGGCCCCGGCGGGCGGCGCCCGGCGTGCGTGTACCAGTAGGACCCTGTGCTAGGCTGTGCCCTGCGAGAAGGGTGCGTGTAGAGAGTGTGGAGAGTAGAGCGTGTTTTGGACAGAGCGAGTGCAAAAGTGCTGCCGAACGCGCCACGGCCTCAGGCATATGCCTCCAAGCGCAGGGCGCCCTGCTGAGCTGTGTGTAAAGGCGGGTAGCGAGAACGCATGAGCCTTGATTACCACGTCACAAACGTTCATGCCAGAGCAAACATGCCAGCGCAAACATGCAAGCGACCTCCCAGCAGAAAGCATGCCTTGCACAACACACACCCTACGACCGCAAGGTCTCCATCCCCCGACTCTGTCAAGCAGGGTCCTCCTCGACGTCCTCCATGACCCATGAGTGCAGCGTTGTGAGGTAGCCACGCAGGTCCACGCGGCCTGCAGGCGCCGGCATGGTCAAAGAGTGACCATAGGCTGCGCCTGTGATCGTGTTGTGCGAACAAAGGAAGCAGCCACCAAATCACAAAGCCACCATTAGTCAACTCCCCACAGCAGCCAACCCTGCCTGCGGCGATTCGGCAGCCGCGGCCGCACCGTCGTGGTCCCAATCCATCTGCTGCCAGCGGCTCTGCAGGCTGCTGCCCGGCATGGCGCGGGCGTGGGCGTGCGCCGGCTGGTCCACCTCCGCCAGCGTGGCCAGCACCTCCTCCTGCCAGCCAGGGGGCGGGGGCAGGTGAGGCTGCCGTCATGCTGCATGTGACGGCCGTGTTCTGGCAGCACATGGCCTGGGGCAGGCCCAACGATCGGGCCCAGCGAAGCAGAGCAGGCGGCTTGCATCGGCGGCGGTCGCGCGGTCTGTGAGGGGGCCGCACCCGGTGCAGCGTGCCGGTCCCCGTGCGGTCAAAGTGGCAGAAGGACTCGAGCGCGAGCTGCAGCGCCTCGATGGCGGCCGGGCTGCTGCTGCGCGCCTTGGCTTCCTCCGCGCCCTGCCGCCAATCACAGCGCATTGCTTGCGATTTGGGGCCGGGGCGGGCGTCTTTGTGCCCCACATGACCGGCAGGACACAGGCGAGGGCGCAACCGCTGCCAGGCGAGGGCTGCACATGAGAAAGCAAGGGCAAAGCGGCGCACTGTGCGCAGCAGCAGCACGGAGAGCGCCAGCAAAAAGTCGACAAAAGTCAGCTCCAGCTCGGCCCTCGGCGTCGGCAGGGCCGCGAACGCCTCGTCCAGCTGCGCCTTGCTGGATCCCAGGCCCAGGGCGTCCAGCGCCTGGCGCGCCTCCTGCCAGCCGCGAGGCCTCGTTCAGTATGCGAGCGATCAACAGATCCGGGCATCCAGCCGACAGGAAGGGCAGTCCAGCACTACCAACCTCTGGGCTGATCGTGCCCGCACATGCCGGCTTTCGCAGCGCTTGCAGCGGCTCCAGCTGCGTGAGGTGGTGGCCCGAGGGGCTCTGCAGCAGCCGCAGTGTCAGTCAGCTGATTCCTGTCCGCGCAGGCTGCCGTTCTCTGGCCTGTTCTGGCATGATTAGCTCTGGCAGCGCCCACCATGTGGATGAGCTCCACGCCTGTCGGGCCGCCCACCTGGCGGCACACATGAAATGTATGAGAGACACGGCCAGTGGAAGGATGAAATCCTCCACCGCCATGGGGCAGAGGAGGCGTGCCCCCGTGATGCCGCAAGGCGCTGAAGGCTGCAGGCTGCTGGTGGAGTGGAAAGCCTCGTGCAGCGCACTCATGCCGGTTCGCATCAGCGGGAACTTCAGCAGAAACTTGTCGAACGGAAGTTCGTTCAGGCGTCCCGGTGTCTGCCTCGCCAACTGCACATGGCATGGCCAGAACTAAGCATCAATCTGTGCTGACACTTGATTAGCGGCACGTGCACTGCCGAGGTGGCCATCAAATGGCGCGAGTTGACCACCAGTGTGTCTCTGCCACTGCCCCTTATCTCTCTAGGCGCAGCAGGCAGCGCTTCGGCCTCCGCCGAGCTAGCATGCGGTACAAGGATTCGCGCCATTCCGCCATGCGAGCCCGTCGCAGCCGTATTCCTCTCGAAAGCTTTTGATTTGGCTGAATTATGCCCTCATGAGTGACCTTATGTGCGCAATGGCCGCACCTGCAGCGCTGAAAGGACGCACTGGCCGAGGTGGTCAGGTTCCACCGCTCCTCCCGCCCCATCGGCAGCCTGCTTCCGGTGGCGCACGCCCTTGGAGCTTATGAGGCCCATGATGTGTCGCTGGTAGCGTGGAAATGAGGGCGGGGGCTTTGGCCTTTAGCCAAATGCATCATATGCCCTGGGTGTACCGCATGGGTACCGCATGCCGCATGAGGATGGCAGCCGTGACATCCAGCATACCCATGAAATGCAACAAATGCAGGCATGAGCTGATATTCATGTCCCCCTGGCTTTGCCACACTGCAAGGCTGCCACTGCTCCGTCTGCTCTGTCTTGTGGCACAGTCGCGACAAGCGGCTGCTGCGGTGGCCGCCTCCGCTGGCATGTAGACGCCATGCCTTCTTCAGCCGGCCATCCAGCCAGTGAACAGCATTTTTCAGGTCCATAAGCTGCCTTTTGGTCCCATGACCCCTTTCCCCGTTGGCAATGAAATAACAAGAACACCAGAGGGCTTCAATCAGCGAGTAAAAAGTTGGATAGCAACAACGCCTCGAGCAGAGACTAGGATCATCTGAGCGGCAGCGCCGCGGCGTCAGGCGGATAGGCGCCATCAGCTGGTCGCACCAGGGAGTGAGGCGAGGCGGGGCCTTGAGCAGTGTAGCCGAGATGGCGAAAAAGTCCAAGCGTAGACGAGTAGTTGAGGACGAGGAGGAGGAGGAGGAGGGCAGCGACGAGGAGGACGCCGACTTCGATGGCGAGCATGAGGAGGAGGAGGAGGAGGAAGCGGGGCCGTCCAGGAAGCGCAAGAAGCAGCGCCGTTCGGCCTTCATCGACGACGCCGCCTCCGAGGACGGCGACGTGAGCCCCTCGCCCGAGCCTGCGCATCTGAGATGCGCAGCAATTCGGCCGGCTGCCCTTACTCTAGAGCAACTGTCGCGGTATGCTTGCCTGAAGAGTTTTAGTGCTGCCTATGCCCAACTTCACAAGCCCCCGAACCGGCCAGCAGCAAAGCGGCTGTGCATGTGGAGGCTGTCGCCCAGCTGTGGTTTGCTATGCCGCAGGAGGACGATGAGAACGGAGAGCAGCAGCAGCGTGCCCCCCGGCAGCGCAACCGCTTCATCGACGACATTGCAGCTGTCGACGAGGAGGAGGAGGACGAGGAGGATGAGGTGCTGCTTTCCCCTGGCTGCCCCTGCTCTGCCCATATCTGCCGCTTAGGCGCCAATCATCCGCGCTCGAGACGCTGCTGGCCGAGCTGGGCGTCTGCCTGACGGACAGCCCTCAAGCACGAGGCCGGAGCCTGAGCCTGCAGCGGCGTTCTGCAGGAGGAGGTGGACGACCTGATCGGCGACGAGGCGGAGGAGGTGGCGGACCAGCAGGAGCTGCAGCGCGTGTACCGCCAGGTCAACCAGCGCACGGACGAGGACATCAACCCGGAGGAGCTGGAGCAGTACATCAAGGAGCGCTTCCAGACGCCGCGCTTTGCGGGCGGCGACACCGAGCAGACGAGTGCGGCCCCCTGCCGCTGCATGAGCCCTGGCCGGATGCGTCCGCGGCTGGCGAGCGGGCTGCCAACAGGGGCTGCCTGAGCGGCCTGCTCGGGGGGCCGTAGGCGTGGTCAACCAGCAGGGCCTGCTGCCGACGCACGCCGACCCCAAGCTGTGGCTGGTGGAGACGCGCACCGGGCAGGAGCGCGAGGCGTGCATGCGCCTCATGCAGAAGGCGGTCAACCTGGCGCGGACGGGCACGCCGCTCGCCATCAAGGCCGCGTTCGTCAAGGACTCGCTGCCGGCGCGCGCCCCCCAGCTGCCTGGCCCCCCGACCGTTGCGCCGCGGCAGGCGGCCGCTGAGCCGGGGGAGCGGCGGCAGGGCTTCATGTACGTGGAGGCGTTCAAGGAGGCGCACGTGATGGAGGCTGTGCGCGGGCTGCGCAACGTGCTCGTCTCGAAGGGCGCCAAGCTGGTGCCGCTGGGCGAGATGGTCGAGGCGCTCACCGTCAACGCCAAGGCCAAGAAGCACTTTGGCGAGGCCCCGCCTGGCCCCGCGCCGCTGCCCGCCGCGCCGCCCGCCGGCCGCCGCTCAAAGCGCCGCTCGCCCGCCCGCCCGCAGAGGTCGACAGCTGGGTGCGCATGCGCCGCTTCCCCCACCAGGGCGACCTGGCCAAGGTGCTGGAGGTGGACGACGGCCTGCAGCGCGTCCTCATCCAGTTCGTGCCCCGCCTGGACTACGCGGCGCTGGCCGCCAAGCAGGCGGAGGCCGCGCGGCAGGCCGAGGAGGGCGAGCCCAAGCGGCGGCAGAAGCGGCCGTCCGTGCGCCCGAGCGCGAGGCGCGCGCCCAGCCCTGCCGAGCCGCGCCGAGCCGGGGCGGCGCGGGCTCCGGGTCGGCGGGCGCTGAGGCGGCGGGGGCGGCGCGCGCAGGGCCTTCTCGCGGCAGGAGGCGGAGCGGCACGGGCTGCAGCCGTACGCCAAGACGAACCTGGGCTCGGTGCTGGTGCTGCCGGGCGCGGGCGAGTTCGAGGAGGGCTACGAGCTCAAGTGGGTGTCCATGCGCACGGTCGCGCTGGACGAGGCCGGCCCGGCCGTCGAGGAGCTCACCCGCTTCAACCAGGTCGCGGTGGCCGCGCGCAAGAGCGCGGGCGAGGACGGCGCCGGCGACGTGCCCGACCTGCTGGGCCTGCTGTCGACGAGCGAGCGCGTGGAGTTTGCCAAGGGCGACAAGGTCCGCGTGACGGAGGGCGACCTGGCGGGGCTGGTCGGCCTGGTGCACGCGGTGCGCGATGACGGGACGGTCGAGATCATGCCGCAGCTCAAGGAGCTGACCGAGCTGCTGCCCTTCCCGCCCGCGCAACTCGAGAAGATGTTTGAGGCGCGCGCCCGCCGCCTCCCGGCCGCCGCCCCCCGGCCGCCGCCGCCCGCCGCCCGCCGCCTGTCGCGTGACTCGCCACCCCCGCGCCCCGCGCGCGAGAGCAGGTCGGCGACCACGTCAAGGTCACCGGCGGGCAGCACGCTGGGCAGACGGGCATGGTCGTGCGCGCGGAGGGCAAGCTGTGCACGCTGCTGTCCGACACGACCAAGCAGGAGCTCAACTGCTTCGCGCGGGACCTGACGGCCAGCGTGGACGTCTCGATGGGCCTCGACACGTGCGCCGCCCGCGCCCGCGCCCCGCAAGTAGCCCGGAGTGCCGCCGAGCGCGCGCCTGTGACTCAGCGGGCCCGGCCGGCGCCGCAGCTTTGGCAAGTACGAGCTGCACGACCTGGTGGTGCTGGACCAGCAGACGACGGGCGTGATCGTCAGCGTGGAGAAGGACAGCTGCAGGGTGCTGACCAGCGAGGTGGGGCGCCTTCACTCCCGAGGGTGGGCCCGGCACAGCCTGCCGCAGGGCAGACGTCCGAGGGCCGCCGCCCGCCCGCCCGCCCCCGCAGAGCACCGCGGACAACCCGCGGCTGCGCGTCTGCCGGCAGCCGGACATCAAGCGCAAGTTCCCCGACTCGCGCCGCATCACGGCGCCGGACGCGAACGGCAACGCGGTCGGCGTCGGCGACATCGTCACGCTGCGCGAGGGGCGGCTGGCGGGGCGCTCCGCGACCGTGCGCCACGTCGTGCGCGGCACCCTCTTCCTGCACTCGCGGTGCGCGGCCCCCTCCCCCCCGCCGCCCAAGCGCCTGCCGCCGCCGCGGGTCTTGAGGGGGAGGCGCGCCGCAGGGACTCCTCGCTGCACGGCGGCTTCCTGTGCCTGAAGAGCCGCGGCGTCGTGGTCAAGGGCGCGCGCCCCACGCAGGCCGCCGCCCGCGTCGACCCGACCCGCCTGCTGCGCTCGCCCCCGCCGCACCGCATCGCGTGCGCCCCCGCCCCCGCCCCCGCCC
>BHFV01000377.1:0-24621 GCA_003568905.1 Trebouxiophyceae sp. KSI-1
GGCGGCGGCGGCGCTGGCGGCGGGCGCGTGGGGCGCAAGGGCCGCAAGGGCCGCCGCAAGTACTGAGACTGCACCGAGGGGAGACTGCCGGTTCCGTCTGCCGCTGGTTCCGTCTGATGAGGAGAAACTTGCTTAGACGTACTTGTGCAGCGCACGGTGTATCTGGTGTGAGCTTGCGGATTCGCGAGCCACCCTCGAATGGAGAGAGAGAAGAAGGTTAGGAAGCGAGAGGAAGCCACCAAATTTGCCCTTGGAGGGCTCCAAACGCTGTGGCGGAGCTCATGCACGAGCCAACCCTACGCAAAAAAGGGGTTCCGAAGGCGGGCAAAAGAGGGGTATCCTACCCGGGGGTAAGGGCGTCGTCATTTCGCGCACAGGGGGCAGCCTGAGGGCAAAGCGCTTGCACTAGAGGCATACAAAGTGCTTCTTGAGTACGGAACACTAGCGAGCTGCGCCGGAGGTATCGTTTCCATGGAGATCGGGCTGGGCGGGCGAGCCCTTCGTCTTCCCTCTATTTCATCCCTGAGCTTCACTTCTGGTAGCCCGAGAGCTATGTCTCGTCAGACTGGTCGGGGAGGCAGGGGCAGCAGCTTGAGTTTCAGGGCTCTCGATCCGGTTGGCAGCAGGAGGGCGCGGCGCACAGATGTGTCGGCGAACGCAGCGGAAGTGGGCCCCTCGCAGGCTGGCCCTGATGGAGGTGACAGCGGCGGCGATTTCGGGTGGCTGGGCGGCGGTCACGACTCCGACGAGCCGCCCAGGCGGCGCGGTCGCCATGCGCAAAGCACCGAGCAGAGGCGCGCGGCCGAGGAGCGCAACCAAGAGCGCGCGAGGGACACTATTTTGCAGCTGCAGTGCTCCAAAGAGTTCCAGCAAGCGGAGGAAGCGAGCTGGACTGCCGGGCGCGATGCGCGGCTCGCGGTGATCGCGGCGGCAGCGCGGCGCTGCTGCTGCCCGAACTGTGGCGAGCGCGCGGCGGAGGACAGCTCAGCGAGGTCAGTGGACGTCATCTTCATCGCCGAGCACTATCACGCGCGCATCGCCATCCCCATCTTCTTCTGTACCAGGTGGATGTTGCCGCCGCGAATTTATCTGGACTGACATTTGCAGAAGTTGCAGCTGACGTTATCTTACGAGGGATGCAGGTGCCTGGGACGCGAGTTCCACCTGCTGCCGGACCTGGCGGGCGCTTTCGCGGCCAACTCGGTGTTCTCTTTCGACCTCACCATTCGCGGCGAGCGCTCTGCCGCGAGAGTATGGATCGACCGCCGCCTGCTCGAGGGGCTGAGCGCCCTGCGTATGAGCGAGCCGGGCCTGAGCATCCAGGCGTACACCGAGGCACTGTATACGCGGCACCGTGCCTCCTGCGGCGCCCTCGCGCAGCAGCCTTCGACACCGTGAAGAAGAACATGGCTGATGCCCTGGAGCAGTTCAAAATCTGCAACATCCAGCTCGACCAGCGCGTCAACGCCATGCACATGGAGACATCACCGGTCGCCATCTGCCCCACCTGCTGCAAGGGTATGCCCCCAGCTCCTGCCTTGGTTTGTATGTCAGAGAGGCTGCCTCCAAAGCCCCGCGGGCTATTCCCACGCAGGCGATGCAAGTGAGGCCGCCATCAGCGACCCGCAGCTGTACGGCGACGGCTGCTTCAAGGTGCCTCACCTGAACGGAGCCGGCAAGGCTACTACGCACGAAGCTCCTTTGCAGCACTACTTCGAGCACGACGGCGCGGTGGCCGACTTCTGCGGCCGGCCGCACGGAGTGCTGGAGGAGCTGGAGAACGATTGCAACGACTTTAAGGCCGACGACGCCCTGGGTCGCACCAAGAAGAAGTACGACATCACGGGTGTGCCTCTTTGGCCTGCTGCGAGCGAGGCGATGGGGGAATGCGCATCGCCAACACAAACTTAGCTTGCCTGCGTCGGCTGCAGCAAACTAAATACTGCTTGTATTGACTTTCTTTGCTCTTCCAGGCATCTTCGCTGTCTTCTGCCGCCACGCCTTCTTCATCCGCGGTCTCAACATGCCGACGGGCGAGCGCTGGGCGTACGCGTCCTTCCTGCTGGTGCAGCTGATGAGCAACTTCGTCGTGCCGAGCTTTTTCTGGTATGCGCTCTGACCTCTGTGCTTGCTGTGGTGCGCTGCATGCCCCGGCTCGCATGCCGGTAGCGCGCAGCGACGTGATCAGCAGCCGATGCTCGACAGGTACGACATAAATTGCCGCTTCGGAGGCCACTACCGGCAGCGCATCGTCACGATGGCCCTGGGCGCGTCGCTGCTGGCGGCGGCGATGGGCATCAGATGGCCGCTGCCTCCGTGGCACCACGGCATGCACAACGCGGACTGCCAGAGGATGCGAAGCTTCCGCACGTGCGTCAATCCAACCGTCCTTGCGTCTGCTTTCCTTACTGCATATACTGCAGGCGGCTCACTTGGGGATCAGATTACATGCAGCCCTTGCGTCCGCAGGATGCGCGGCGCCGGTCGTGGCGCAGGGGAGCCACCGGAATCTGCATGGGCCTTCTTTGGGCGCTGTGGACCGAGTCTCCAGTACCAGTCCAAGGCCGGCCGGATGGTGACCCTGGAGTGTCTGGTCCATTACTGGAACACACGCAAGCTGCTCGGCCTGCCGCAGCTCCTGGGGCGCATGTTTGTCCGCGCTGGGCGAGAGGCACTGGCGGCCACAGTAGAGCTGGAGAAGGCAAAGGAGATCGCCATTGCCTCGTGCAACATTGGCGACACCATCACTGAAGAGCAGGTACGCAGCCCTGACGCCAGACTGCGCTTATCTTCGCTCTCCTCATGATGGGCGCAGAGAGGTATGTCCATGCTTGGTGATTGCCAGTCGTCTGGCGCATTAGCATGCAAATGTAATGGGCAGTCCTAGGCAGCCCCTCCCACCGCGCAGCTGACGGCCGTACCGGTTCGATTCCCAATGCAGTTTGAACGGGCCATCAACGAGCAGGAGGAAATAAGCCAGCCAGCTCATCCCCAGCTTGCTGCGCCACAGCCGCCTGTGGTCCAGCTCCCAACAGCAAGCCAGCCAGTCGTCGCTCAGCCTACCCAGCCAGGAGCCCAGCAGCCAGGAGCCCAGCAGCCCGCAGCCAGCCAGCAGCCCAGCGGCAGCCAGCCCGGTGCCCAGCCAGTGGCCAGCCAGCAGCCCAGCGGCAGCCAGCCTGCTGTCCAGCCAGGAGCCCAGCAGCCCGCAGCCAGCCAGCAGCCCAGCGGCAGCCAGCCCGGCGCCGCCCAGCCAGCGGTCCAGCAGCAACAGCCAGCAGCCAGTCAGCAGCCCAGCAGCAGCCGGCACGCCTCATTGGCAGGCAGTAGCGAGCTGCCGTGGCCGCAGCGCTTCGTGGAGAACACGCTGCGGCTGGCAGCCCTTAACGCACTGACAGAGCAGCGAGTCAGCTATGAGCTGCTGCAAGCAGTTGCGCCGCTCCGCATCAACTTTGTGACGCAGAAGGTTGCAGCTCGGCTGGTGCGCACCTCTGCTATCTGCGTGGCATGCGAGAAACCAAGGCTCGATGCTCAGACTGCTCCTGCTGCTGATGGAGTGCTGAACTTGCGGATTGAGTGGCAGCCGCACCACTCTGCAGGAGCTAGAGGACCTGATTCAGGAGCACAACCTCAACCGAGCAGAGTGGGCGCCCGGCCAGCCGCAGTTCGAGCAGGCCTACAAACAGCTGTGCGACTCCATGCAGCAGCGGCAGCAGCGGCAGCTCGTCGGCCTGGTGCAGTCGCTGCTGTGGGTGGAGGGCAACTACCAGCGCGTCTCCAACCACCACCGCTTCAAGCAGGGGGCCAAGTACATGAAAGAGAAGAAGGTAGCGCAGCGGGCGAAAGTGGACACAGCAGCGCAGATCTGGTACCAGTGGGGCAAGGTTCGCGAGCTGGCGCACGGCCAGCGGCCGCCGGACAGCGGCTTCATTGTTCCGCAAGCAATCAAGGATGAGATTGCCCGGGCTGCGTTCCCATGGGAGGACGACTCCAGCGCCGCGGGTGCGATCATCCTGCTCCCCAGCAGCTGACTAGCACGTCATATCTGAACATGGTGAGCAGCAAATGATTGTTGCTGCCATCTGCTGCAGGTGTGCTGGCGGCGGCAGCGCCAAAGCTCTACACCTACCACTCTCAGAAGTGCCGCAACGAGGAGGAGCAGGCGCTGGTCAAGCAGGAGCTGGACACCACCAAGGCGACAGTGCAGCGGCGCCTGGACAAACTTGCCGCGCTGCTGACGGTACACCACTCGACCTTTCCTTGTCTGCTCGCGCTGGCTGCGTGCGGCAGGCTGCACTGCATGGCCGCCGCGCACAGGCTGCCCGCTGGTGGCAGTCTGCAGCGCCGCCGCTGCGCGCAGCGCCATGCATGCATTGGGGGGGCCATGCATGTGGGCTGCCCTGCTGGTGGCAGTCTGCAGCGCCGCCGCTGCGCGCAGCGCCATACATGCATTGGGGGGGCCATGCATGTGGGCTGCCCTGCTGGTGGCAGTCTGCAGCGCCGCCGCTGCGCGCAGCGCCATGCATGCATTGGGGGGGCCATGCAGGTGGGTTGCCCTGCTGGTGGCAGTCTGCAGCGCCGCCGCTGCGCGCAGCGCCATGCATGCACTGGGGGGGCCATGCATGTGGGCTGCCATGCTGGCGGCGGTCTTCATGCAGCACTGTCGCCACCACGCTGTGCAGAATAGGGCCTAATGATGAGTATGACGCAACGCTCCTGTGCATCTAGTGCTCCTTCCTGCTGGCCTCAAAATCGCATGTTGCCATGCAGAGGCCAGAGGACGAGCTGCGTCGGGAGTTGCTGGAGGAGCTGCGGCTGCAGCTCCACAGACAGAAGACTGAGCAGCAGCGCTGGCGGAAGTGGTTGGAGGGGCAGCCGATGGAGCAGCTGCCGTCGCCGCCGCAGCTGCCACAGCCACCGCAGCTGCTGGCCGGCCTGACACCAGCGGCACACAGCTTCTTCGAGCGCAAGCAGCGCGCGCTCCAGAGCCTCCAGGCGCAGCTGGCTGCTGTCGACCTCGACGGCGACCTGAACAGGGCGCTGGTCCGGGACGCAGCTGCGGAGGCTAAAGCCAATCGGAGGCGGGAGGCCCAGCAGGCGGCCAACCGGGTGGCCCTGACCTTTAGCGACGACGAATCAGAGTGGGAGGCGGGCTCAGAGGACGGCAGTGACTTGAGCAGCTCCAGCTCTGGCATGAGCTTGGAGACCGCCTGAACTGCCTGCCTCGTGCTGTTGTGCATTTCAAACCGCTTGCCTAGGCTTGCCTGGTGGGGTGCGCTGCAAGCTCATCCCATCCTGGTGACAAGCACTTGCTGGTCCTTGCTGGCGCACAAGTGTAAGATTGGGTCGTCTCCTACATGTTATTGAAAAGTCTGAGACGATAAACTGCTCCAGTGGCTGTGCTGCTGCTTCCTCAATGCAGAGTTGAGCCGCCGGCTGTATCAGTATTACTCCTGCATCGCGCTTTCAATAAGTAGCTGGGCTGTCTGAAACGCAAGGCAGGGAAGTCCTGTCAGTCCCGGTAGCAGCATAGCTGGGTAGGAGCATGCTGCACTGCTGTGTGCCTTTCAAAAAAGCAGCGCAGAAACATAGTCAGCTCGTGAGAGAAGTCAATCAAGGAAACAGGCATAAACATGTGAGACCGTCAGCCAGGCATATAAACGCTTCAACGCTCCATCGCGTCATGATACCATTGTGGTCGCGGCCCCCTTGGCCGTGCACCCCTCCGCCTAGGCTCGGTGCCAGATGCCGTAGCGTCGCCGCAGGTTGCGCCATTCGAGGCGCCCATCACGCGATCCGCCTGGGACGGCGCCGCAGGGACACTGGGCGCAGCCAGCTGGACCATCGTGGGCACCAAGCTGGCCAGGCCTTCGCGGACTGCACGCGCAGCAGCATATCAGTGCAAGAACTGCACATGCAGTTCTTGCCGGGAGAGTCTACAAGCACACTCAGAATGAGCAGGGCGTGAGCGCGCATACCGGATTGTGACCCAGGCCCCTGCCGTGAGCTGCCGCGCCCGCCCTCCCCCGCGCCTGCTTCGTCACCTCCCCGAGCTTCGCCGGCGCCATGCATGCGGACGCTCTGACTGGCCAACGCAGAGGGCTCCGGTTCGCTGCCGCCTGCGAAAAGCAATCGTACGGCAAACTCAGCGGGACATTCGTACACAACCGCCGCCAGAAAAGACCACAACTCTAGCTGGACGCTCCATCATGGTAATGACTAGTTTTGCAAAGGTGAGCTACTTTTTGAGGATGAAGCATACGGGATTCCGTACCAGACTCAGGTGAGGCAGACTCCTCCATGTCTCCACTTTCTGGCGCGGCGTCTGCCGCGCTGCCGGTTATGGGGGTGCTGTCGCCATCCACCTCCATGGTGTGGGCACTGCCGACTGTCTCGGCTGACCTGCTAGCGTCGGCTTCTGCGACACAGCAAAACATGTTCAGATACCTTTTGTGCTCCGCTGCACGTTGCCGCACTCGCACTCTGCCTGTTATAGATCGCTACTGAAGGGTCCGCAGAACATCCTTCCTCCCCTGTCCGCCCATCCCGGAAGGAGGGAATCTTCACCTGCACGGCTGCCCTCCCCTTCATTGCGCTCTTCAACCACGCCACCATCGCCGATTCCGCCGGAGACTGCGTCCGCAGCAGCTTCGTCTGCAAATGTGCACATGCAAATCTCAGCAAACAAGGCCTTAGACCAGTTAAACCCCCACCAAATGCGCCTCCAGCTGATAACAACTGATAAGACCAAGCGGTATTGCAGGTTGCATGCCGCGGGACCCAGCCTGCACCCCAAGGGACCACCTGGCCGACAAACGTCTGCGAATGGCCTGCGTAAGCGGTTGGCTGCCTACCTGTTGGGGCGCCAGGCGTGACCACCTGAAGACTGAGCATGTTGACCAGCGCCTCCACCTCTGGCCGCGAGTAAAGTGTCGGGTGCTTGAGTGCACGAACACCAGCAGGCCACAACTCGCCGACAGCCCTTCGGAACGGATTGCAGTGCTCGCAGCCATCCCTGCACGGCCCTTGCCTCTCGTCGCTTGCGTGCAGATAGTCGTACAGCTTCTCTGCACAACGGAGATAACGAAGTAAAGAGCTGAAGCAATTTGAGCAATTCTGGAAAAAGGCGCCAACCCGCATGTAGCACTCGGTGGCGTGCCCCTACCTCGCGGCTGGATACCGTAGAAGCAGCAAGCATCGGCTATCCGCTCCTCGGCCGCGGGTAGCACTTTCTGCAGCCAGTAGGTACGCAAGGCCGCTTGATCGCGGCTGAAGGCAGTCCCGTCTGCGTTCCGCCTCAGAGCTACCGCCTCTGGGCCCGTCACTGCTTCAGCAACTGGCGCTGGCTCGCCCTCGCCCACCGGTCCAGCCGCAGCGGGCGCGCCGCGCTCGTCCTCCTCGGCGGCTGCCGCTGATGCTTCATAAGCTTTCACCTGCCCACGGACACTGATCACAGTAAAACTCTTCCTGGGTAGCCTGACAGTCTGCAAAATGCGCTGTGGGGGGTCAAATCCACTCACCTGAAAGGCGCTGATCGCTCGCACCAATCTGCAGAGCAAGCTTTGGACGTGCTCGTCACCTTTCAGCCGCTCGCTGCAGTCATAGTAGTTCACCGCGTCGGGACCGACGATGATCGCCACCCAGGCCGGCTCCGTCTGCCGGAACTTGGCATCTGTATCTGGAAGCCATCTCTTCTTCACCTCTCCAAGCTTGGCGAGCTGTTTGAAGACTCTGTTCTTGACGGCCAAGATGCTTTTGGCGTATTTGCGGTACAAAGCCGCCGTCCTTTCCATTGGTTTGCGCGGTAAGCTGGACCGCGCGGCAGTGCTATGCTCCGAGACTCCGCGCCAAAAAAAAGGCGAGCGAGAACGCGAAAGGCCGGGTGTATGCCTTTGTGCGACACTGCAGTGACAGCACGCCAAGCCGCTGCTCCAAAAGCGCGTCCAGGGGACCACAAATGGCTGGCCCCTGACCCCCCGGTCAAGTACCCCTTTACACGTGCCTTTGGGAACCCCCTTTTGGGTGCCCACTAGGGTCGTGCATGAGCTCTGTGGCGTGGCGAGCTTCCCGCCGACAGTGTGAAAGGTCCGAAACGGCACGGTCATCTCTCTTTCCCCCTCTCATTCCTCTACCATAAGTCTTTCTGCCCGCGACGTTTTGCGGTCGTCCTCAACGATGCCCAGCTGTAGCGCGGCTTTTGCCGCATTCGCGGCACTGCTGGCGGTGCTGCCGGCCGCTCCCGTGGGGGCGCACGGCAACCTGGACATTCCGCGGGGAGGAGGCTGCATCTTCTCCAGCCTCTTCTCGCCTTCGACGGTCAGGTCAGTTGCCCAATGTCGGTTTCACTAATATACCGATGACATTGCCGGGACCAGCAAGCGCTAAACGCCGTGCTGGCCCTTAGCCATGGGGTCCCCATCCTGACCGTGATCCGCTGGGTGCTGGGCCTCCCGATTCGATGCGCGATGGTCTCGAGCCCGGACCACCAATCCTCAGTACGACGCCCGAGGCCTGCCTTGGCGCCACGCCGACGGCAGAGGCCTGTCTGCCGGGGCAGTGCGCACCTGCGAGCAGCCTGCCAGCTTGATGACACGCCGTTGGCACGCGCGCGGATGGCAGTTTGGCCGCGACGGTCCGATTTCTCGGGCGAACCCCTCGCCGAGGCCCTGCTGACGAGTCGGGCGCGCCCGCCCTGCAGCCCACATACCTCGCAGCAGCGGCGTCGCCTGCAGCAGGTGCGCCAGCTAATAACGCTCCACGCGGTGCATGCTGTGCCGCGGGCAGCCTGCCCTCCAGCCCGCTGAGGCTGAGCCCACCGTGCGACGCTCGCAGAGCAACTGCGGGCTGCAGTTTCAAAACCAGCAGCTGACCTTTGCGGCCTGCAAGAGCCTGACGAGCGAGCTGGGCACGGACGCCAACATGCTGTGGAGCGTGGCGCCCGGCGAGGGCGGCAACACGACCTTCCGCGGCGCGATCGACGCGGCGGCGACCGCCGGCTCCGTCGACTGGACGGGCCTCGGCTTCAACAGCCAGCCGGAGATGCCCGGCGGCTCGGCGGTCGTCGTGAAGACCTGCTCCTCCTGCCCCACCGGTGCGCGCCCACGGTGCACAGGCCGTCACTCTGCGCAGTCACACCCGCCTCCGCGACTCAACACGCCTCCCGCCCTTGCAGGTGCGACCATCGAGGGCTACTACCTCGCCAGCTACGACGGCGTGCAGCCGGGCGCCCGCTTTGCCATCCTCAACAGCAGCGCGGCGCTGGCCGGCGGCCGCCTGCAGGGCGTCTTTGAGCTCAGCCTGGCGCTGCCCGCCTCGGGCCTGAGCAGCGTGCCGGTGCTGCACGCGGCCGGCGCGCTCACCTCCAGCGGCGACCTGCGCCAGCACCGCTACGTGCGCCTCCCCCTGCCGCCCCCCGGCCGTGCTGATCGCTGGCGGCGGACGGGCCCCTGACCGCCCCCTGACCCGCCCGCGCAGGAGTTTGCCGAGGCGATGGACCTCTCCCCCGGCCTGGACGGCGCGCCCGGCCAGGCGCCCGCCGCCTCCGCGCCCTCCGCCGACAGCTCCAGCGCGGCCGTCACCGCGGCCGGTGCCGCACCTCTGCTTGCCTTCTCTGCCTGTGGCTTGCGCGCGTCGCTGCGCCCCGGCTGACGCCGCCCGCCGCCGCGTCTCCAGGCGGCTCGGTTGCGCCATCCGCGGCGGCCACCGCGCCCGCGCCCGCCGGCGGCTGCTCGCTGACGTACGTCGGCAACGGCACCACGCTCGAGTTCGCGCAGTGCCAGACGATCACCACCGGCAGCAGCGCCTCCTCCGGCCTGCGCCTGCTGTGGACGCTGTCGCCCAGCCCGTCGGCGCGCCGCCTTGATGCCACCCCTTGATGCTCCTGCAACCGCCACCGGCCAGCCATCCGGCAGCCCGAGCCCGTCGCTCACCAGCCCTCCCCACCTGACGCCGCTGCAGGGCAACGGCAGCGTGCTGACGGGCGCGCTGGCCTCCAGCTCGCCCGGCAGCTGGGCCGGCTGGGGCCTGGCGACCGCGCCCGACCAGATGCTGGGCGCCAACGCCATCATCATGAAGCCCTGCTCCAGCTGCGCCTCGGGCGCCTCCGTGGACGCCTACCTGCTGTCCAGCTACACGCCCTCCGACATCCGGCCGGGCACCGGCAACCTGAGCCTGGCCTCCTCTGCGGCCGCAGCCGGCGGCGGCCAGATGCACGCGCTGTTCACGCTGGCGCTGCCGCAGGGCGCGGACCAGTCGCCGGCCAACATCATGTGCCGCCCCTCCCCCCTTCCTGCCAGCCTGCGGGCCCGCCGCGCAGCCAGCAGCCCGGTGCTCAGCCGCTTGTGCCGCCCCTGCAGCGCCAGCGTCGGCCCCGTGGACGGCAGCGGCAACCTGCAGGCGCACCCGGTCTCCAACGCCTACTCGGGCCTCGTCAGCTTTGCGGCCGGCACCGTGGACGTGTCGCAGCAGGACGGCGGCCCCAGCGAAGCGCTCGTGACCGCGCACGCGGTGCTCACCATCGTCGGCTGGGGCCTGCTGCTGCCTGCGGGCGTCGTCTTCGCCCGCTTCAAGGCCGAGCTGCCGGGCAAGTCCTGGTTCCAGGCGCACCGGGCGATGCAGGCGCGCGCTCCTGCCTCCCTCCTGCCGCCCTCTGTGCCAGGCGAGGCACGCGGGCGGGGCCGCACACCCGGCAGGCAGGCGGTTCCTCACGTGCGCTGGCCGCCGCGCCGCAGTCGGTCGGCTGGGCCATCGGCGTGGCGGGCGCGGCCATCGGCTTTGACCTGGGCGAGCCGAACGGGACCGAGCTGGAGGGGCACCACCGTGGCATCGGCGCGGCCGCGCTGGCGCTGCTCACGCTCAACGTGCTCGGCATCTTCTGGCGCCCGCGCAACGAGGCTCCCCGCCTCAGGCACCCCCGCCGCCCCTCGTCCGCTGGCTGCGGCTGGGAGGGGCGCTCGCGGCGCGGCTCAGCAGGGCCCTGCGCCGCCGCAGGGCCTCCTGGAACGTGGTCCACTGGACACTTGGCGGCGTGGCACTCGCACTCGTCATCTCCAACGTCTTCATCGGCCTGCAGGCGCGGCGCCGCAGCCGCCGGCGCCCCGCCCCCGCCACCGCGCCTGCGACTGATGCCCCACCCCCCCTCCTGGACAGGTCGGCGGCGAGCGCAACTTGTGGAGCGGGCTGTACGCGATCGGCATCGGCTTCATCCTGGCCGTCTGGTTCGGCAAGCTGCTGGCCGACTGCACGCGCCGGCCGCCGGGCGTCGGCAGCAAGAAGGGCGCCGCCGCACTCGTCAGCAGCCAGGCGCACGCCGCCGAGCTCGGCGCCGCCAGGCCGGCGGCGGCCAACGGCGCCGCGGCCGCCGGGTACCGCTAGGAGGCGGCGCGTCGGGCGGGCCCGGGCCGCCCGCGCCGCCCGCCGCCGGGCCGCCTGTGAGCGGGCCGGGCGGCGGCGTGCGCGCGGGTGGGCTTGCGGCGCTGCGCACACGCGCCGGTTTGAGCTGCAAACGACTGCCCTCCCTCGTTCCGCTGACCCCTCGACTTGGGGACACACTGGCCGCCTCCCGTCCCACAGTCGTCTCCCCCCTCTTCTTTTCCGCACGCACTGCTCGCGCCGGAGGGCGCGGCTGCCCTCTTTCGCAAATGGGCCGGCCGCCGCCCGATGACGCGCTGAGCTAAAATCAACGGCACGGCGTTTCTGCCAGCGCCGCCCCGCCAGGGCGGGCCCACTCCCGGGGCGCCGCCTCGCCTGTGTTTCACCGCCTGGCTTTGCCACCCTGTAATCTTCGGCGGGCAGCTTCCGCTCGCCCGCCGGCCTAGAGCAGGCATGCTTTCGGCACGCACCATATGGCTTTCCAGCTGTAGGACAAGCGGTGGGCTGCCCCAACCCGGCGCCCGTCCGCTCAGTAGTGACCCCGGGTGCTGCCTCTGGGCTTGCGCCATGCAGATGAGAACAATAAACTGTTGCCCGCAGTGCTGCCCTCCCACCCCATCCTGGATCCCGTTGTTGCCACATGGCACAGCCGGGCAGGACCATGGCTACTTCACAGTGTGAAATCGCTTCGTCTCCTTCTCCCACTCTGTTTCGAGACGCATGCAGGCACGTGTGCCGCGATACGCTCCTCTGCTCTGGGCGGCAGGCTCGACAGGTGGCCGAAGCAAAAACAGCAGCGACAAAAACAGCGGCAGCAGCCGACCGCGCTGGTGTACAGGAGGGGTGCTCAGACGCCAAAGCTGGAGCCGCAGCCGCACTCGCTCTTCGCGTTAGGGTTCTGGAACAGCAGCCCGCCGCCGATCAGCTTGTTGCTGTAGTCCAGCGTCAAGCCTGGTGGCGGCAGGACCGGTTCAGCCGCCAGGGCTGCTCGCAGGATGGGGAAGGCGGAGAGACTGGCTAGCCAGCCAAACAGGGGGAGGGGGCACATGCCGTTCAGGAACATCAGGTCCGACTTGTACACGACCAGGCTGAAGCCGCCGTCGTCGTAGGTGATGACGCGGTCCTCGTCGCCGTTCACGTTGGAGGACTGCTCAAAGTCCATGGTGTAGCTCATTCCGCTGCAACCCCCTGCCTTGACGCCGACACGCAGCAGCATATCCTGCCCGCCGCTCTCCTCCCGCATCCGCTTCAGGTGCCGCAGCGCGTCCTCCGTCACGCTGATCGGCGGCGGCCGCGGCGCGTCCGAGCGCTCTGCACGTGCAACAGCCCGAGTCAGTGGCAGCACACACCGTTCTAGAGTCAGTTCGGCCAGGCAGCGGCAGGCCGCCTGGTGGCGACCGAAGCAGGGCACAGGTGCCAGCGCCGGCCAGCTAGAATGGCAGGACACAGTGATGGCTGGGGGCGCTGACAGTGCCCAGGGCATACCTCGCCGCGCGCGGGGCGGGCGCTCCGCCCTGTCGACGGGCGCGGCCGAGGCCGAAGCAACGAGCCCCGGGCGTCGGGTGTTGCGAGCTCCTGCGGCTGCCCTGGCCGGAAGCAGTGCTCTGATGGTGCTAGGGATGACGCCCGCCTGCGCCGGCGAGCAGTAGGGCGGTCCGAGCGCACGCATAGCAGCAGGATGTTGAGCCCGGAAACGATGATGAGCCCAAGTTTTTGGCCTTTTTAAGTCGAGTCAGTCTGGAGGATATTTGGGCTTTGGGCGCACCTCCACCCTCCACCGCCGAGAGGGTGTGAGCGGAAAGGGGCCGTCCTTCCTCTTGCCTTTGGAAGACGTCCAATCGGCATTCTGGCATCGAACTGGGCTGTCGGCGGGCCAAACATAAGTCGCATCCGCGTGCGCTTTTGCGCAGCCACTGGTCGCGCAGCAGCTGCCTGAGCTCGAGTTTATCGACATTTTATCGATGAGCAGCTGACGCTGGCCCCAGTGGAGCGCTCGCATCGGCAACATCGCGCAGCGCAATTGGCGAAGCGGGGCAGGAAGCGAGTGCGGAGCGAAACTAGGGCGGCGCAGAGCGACCGGCGTCGCCGTAAGGCGACAGTGGGCCAGCTGGCGCCCGAGGACCGGCCTGGATCGGGAGCGGGGGCGAAAGTCCATGAGCGCCCCGCCCGACGAGCCGGCGCCCGCCGACGAGCCGGCGCCCGCAGCTGGCGCGGCGCCAGCCGATGCGGTGTGCGCCGTCGCCGCGGAGCCGTTCGTGGAGCCGCCCGCGGACAAGGCTGCCCAGGTGCGGGGCGACATGCCCGCGCCGCATGCAGATCTCGAGTGGCGCTCGGCGCGCGCGCCTGGGCCGGCCGGCTTTGTGGAAGCCGGGCGGTGATCGGGGCCAGGCGGTCGGGCGGGCCGGGCGGGCGAGGCGGGCCCTGAGGCGGGCGCTGTTGGGAGGGCATGCAGGTGGCAGAGGACCTGGCGCCACTGGAGGCCATACAGCGGTATGCCCGCAGCGACTGGGACGTGCAGCGCCTGGCGTACATACGGGGCATCGCCGTCGCCGCTGCCGTCGCCGGCTGGCGCGAGTCGCGCAACCTGCTGCCGCTGCTGCGCGAGCTGGTGGGGCTGCCGGACACGGCCGTGCGGCAGGCGCTCGCCTCGCAGCTCACGCCCATGGGTCCGCACCTCCCGCAGACCCGGCCCCCTCCCTGCAGAGCCAGGAGCCCTCTGCGCAGACCCGCTCACCGCCACCCCCCGGCTGCGCGGCCGCAGCCAAGGCGTGGGCGGAGGACGGCGGCGAGGCCGGGTACACGGACGCGATGGAGCTGCTGGACCTGGGGCTGCACCTGATAGGGGATGAGTCCGAGGAGGCGTGCTCTCTGGGCCCCTCCGCCCCAGCCCCTGGGGCCTCCCCCACCAGGCCCACCAGCGCCCGCCCGCTTGCGCCTGCAGGTCGCGCAGGCCGGCCGCGACGCGGTGCTTGGCATGGCGGCCATCCTGGTGCCGGCGGACGTGCCGCGCCTGCTGGCCGCGCTGGACGAGCTCGCCTGCTTCCCGGACGAGGACGTGCGGCAGTCGGTCGTCATCATGCTGGCCGGCCTGACCGGGCTGCTCAGCCAGCGCTCGTGCACGGAGCTGCTGCTGCCGCGGGTGGTGCGCCTCGCGCAGGACAGCGCCTACCTCGTGCGCAAGGCGCGCCCCTTTTCCGCCCGGGCCGGGAGGGGGGGGTCTGGCGGCCCTCAGTCGGCTGAGACGGGGCGCCCCCCGCAGGAGTGCGCGACCGCGCTGGCGGAGCTGGCCTCCTCGGTGCAGCCGGCGGCCTGCGAGGCGCAGTGCGTGCGCGGCATCGTGGCGCTGTCCAAGGACCGCGTCTGGGCGGTGCGCGTGGCCGCGGCGGCCGCCATCCCGGCGATCGCGGCGGGCGCCGAGCCCGAGACGCGCGCGGGCCTGCTGCGCCAGCGGCTCGAGGCGCTGGTCAGCGACGTGAGCAAGTGGGTGCGCCCGGTCGCGCGGCACTCGCTGGGCGCCTTCATCGCCACGCTCAGCCCGGACGCGGTGCCCGACGGCGCGCCCCCCGCCCCTTGCTGCCGCGGCGGTGGGCCCTGGCTGGATGCCGCTGACTCCCCCTCCCCCTCGCGTGCGCCCGCAGACCTGCTGCGGCTGTTCACCGACACGGCGTCCGCGACGGGGCAGGACGCCGCGGCGCTGCAGGTCTGCTGCGCCAACCACCTGGCCGAGATCGCGGGCGTGCTCGGCCCCGGCCGCTGGGGCGCGCTGCAGCCGGCGGTGGCCGCGCTGGCGGCCGCGCCCGAGCCGGTCGCGCGCGCGGCGCTGGCCGCCAACCTGCACCGGCTGGCGGACGTGCTGCCGGACGAGGTGTGCGCGGAGGCGATCCTGGGCGCGACAGAGGTGGCGCCCCCCGCCTCCGCCCTGGCCTGCGGAAAGCCACACTCCCCTCGGCCGCTGCAGAGGCTGCTGCCCGGGGCAGCCCCTGGCCTTTTGGCGTCTCCCAGTCACCACTCAGCCGTCCGCACGCGCGCAGGCGCTGATCAGCGACGCGGAGATGGGCGTGCAGCAGGCGCTGGCCCGCAACTGGGTCGAGCTGCTCGCCTCGCTGCCGGAGGCCGAGCGGCTGCAGCTGTTCGGCCGCATGCGGGGCGTCGCCGCCGCCAGCAAGTGCGCGTGGCGCATCCGCCTGGCGCTCGCGGACCAGCTGGGCTCCATCGCGCTGCTCTTCGACCTGCCGGTGAGGCGTTTTCCCTCCCCCACCCCCCCTCTGCCCCGGCTCGCAGGCAGGGAGCCCCGTCGAGCGCCCTGCCCCCGTTCCCGGCAGGGCGTGGAGCAGGAGGTGGTGCCGGCCGCTATCCAGCTGTGCCGCGACCCGGTGGCCGTGGTGCGCGTGGCGGCCGCGGACCAGATGGGCCAGCTGCTGGCGTCGCCCGAGGAGGGCGCGCGCGTGCGGGCAGAGCTGCTGGCCAAGAGCCTGCGCGTGCTGTCGGAGGACCCCAGCTTCCACATGCGCCAGGTCTACATCTACATGTGCTACCGCCTGATCGGTGCGGCAGCTCCCGTCCGACCCTGCTGCTGAGCGCGCGTGGGGGGGCGGGCAGCCTCAGGGTGTGGCAGCGCTCTGACGCGTCCCCGCCGGCTCCGCCCGCAGGCCTGCTGGAGCCCGAGTTCTTCCAGCAGCAGCTGATCGGGCCGCTGCTGGCGCTGGAGCGCGACCCGGTGCCCAACGTGCGCATGGCGCTCGCGCGCATGCTGGCGGCCGCCGACCTGACCGCGCTGCCGCAGGCGGTGGACGTGCTGCGGCGGCTGAGCCGCGACGCGGACCGCGACACCGCCGAGTTCGCGGCGGCGGCCGAGGCGGTCGCGCACACGCCCTCGCGCCAGCAGCTGGAGCAGGCCGCGGGGGCCAACAGCCCGACGCGGCAGCAGTCGCTCGGCACGCCGCGCCGCCGCGTGCACCGCTCCAGCAGCAGCGGCGACACCGAGCGCCTCGCGCGCCGCCTGTCCGAGATCCAGCTCGACCGCCAGCCGGGCGGCCCCGCGGAGCAGGCGCGGCCGTCGCCCTTCGAGGCCGCCGGCCAGGCGCGCCCCCGCCCCCGCCCCTGCACCGCCCGCCCTTGACCGCGCTCCGAGCGCCGGCTCCCGCGCTGCGCAGGCGCCCGGCGAGGACGGCGACCCGCTGCCCGACGGCCCGGAGGCGGACAGCCGCAGGAGCAGCCTGGGCGGCGGCGCGCGGGCCGGCGGCGGCGAGGGCCGCCGTGCAGAGAGCGTGTGACGGCGCCCGCCCGCGCGCCCCGTGTACCACCACAGTTTTGCACGCACCCCGTTTTTCCTGAGCGAGCGTTTATCCGAGACGCGGGTGGGGCGCCGCTCGCCGCTGTGGCAGGCGCTGCCCCACCCAGTTGCATCCCTGGTCACCGCTCCGGCGGGCGTCCAATGTGGGTAGAGAGAGAGAACCGAGCGCAGAACACACACACCGTCGTGCTTTTCGGCTAGGCTAGCCCCACTTGCCGTGGCCCCACTCGAACGGATGTGCGTTCGGGCCACGTTTGCCGATTGGTAAAGCCGGGCGGCACGGTACTACAGCTGGGGGCGATCCTGGAGGCTCCGCGGCAGCTTGCAGGCCGCCTCCTGTTTCTTGCAGGACGACTCGCAGCCCAGGTGCCAAAACGCAACCACGGTTGCAGGATCGGCAGGAATGCTCGGCGCGTGGCGACGTGCTTGCGACGTTCTGGCCAGCCGAGTCCTTGTACAGCTGCGCGGCCAAGCAAGCTTCTGTCGCACGAGATTTACGAACGGTGTAAATCGCGGCGCGTGATCAACAGCAACCTCATGCGCCGGCAGGCCCGATCTCCCAGAGCCCGTCGCTTGTTCTGCGCTCGTTATCAAGCACTTCGCAGCTATGGCGGATGACGCGCCGATCAAGTCGCCGCCGTACCCGCCGGTCGACTCGGGTGCGCCCGACGTTGCCATCTGCGCGTGTGGGCCCACGTGAACAGTCGCAAATCCGAAACGCGCGGCCGACAGCTGGGCCGCAATGCCTCGAGCGAGAGGAGCTCGAGCAGAATTGCCGCTGCGATCAGCGGCTCGAGCGCAGGACGCTCCTGCACAGCCCATGCTTCACTCTCCGTGAAAAGGGCTCTGTTCGTGTGCAGGAGAGCAGCGCATGCGCGAGCTGGGCTACAAGCAAGAGCTCAATCGCTCGCTCAATCTCTTTACCAACTTTGCGAGTGGGCCACCCAGCCTCCTGCCCAGTCGCCGGCAGCCCAATGTGAGGCATGCCTGTTTCCTGACTAGTGTTCCCGTGCCGCAGTTTCCTTCAGCATCATCAGCATCCTAACAGGCATCACTGGAAGCTTCAACATTGGATTCACAAACGGCGGTCCGGTCTCGGTCGTCTGGGGTTGGTGAGCTGTCAAGCTGCCACCTGCTTTTGCTGGATGCTTTTCGAGAGCCAGCTGCTGACACAGCTCTCTGCAGGGTCGTTGTTTCCGTCATGACCATGCTGGTCGGCCTGGCCATGGCCGAGATCGTGTCTGCCCTTCCCTCTTCCGGAGGTGCGCCCGCAGAGCACCAGCGGCCGCGGTATTGTTTGAAAGGCGGCCACCACCGAGGCGCCTGTGCGCTGCAGGGCCCTACTTCTGGGGATCACAGTGCGCAGGCAAGCATGGTGCAGCGGCCGCCTGGTTCACAGGCTTCTACAATCTGCTGGCGCGTTTCCCGCCCTGGAACAGGCCTCGCCAGTCCACGCAGGTGAAAAAGAACGCAGATGCTCAGATGCAGAGCGGCACTGTGAGCGCAGGGGCAAGTTGCGGTCACAGCCAGCATCGACTTCATCCTGGCAAACCACCTGGCATCCATGATCTCCCTCTCCTGCGGCCGCGTGCTGACCAACAGCGAGCTGCTGGGCGTGCTGGCGGGCGCGTCGCCCGCGACCGTCCCTGCCACCCCCCTGCAGCTGCCAGCCGGGCGCTGACACTCTGCAACGCTGGCCTGCAGCCATCCTGTTCGTGCACTGCCTGCTCAACTGCTCCTCCACGCGCTTTGTCGGCTGGCTGAGCGGCGTCTCCACGGTGTGGCACTTTGTCGGAACGGTGGCGCTCGTCATCCTCATCCCGGCGGTCGCGCCCACGCACCAATCGGCCTCCTACGTCTTCACCAACTTTGACGGCTGGCAAGTCGAGGGCAACGGCATCACCAACAACGGCTACCTCTTCTTGGTCGGCATGTTGATGGTGCAGCGCTTCTTCTCCACTGGGCCGCTGCACTACGGCCTCATTTCTGCTGCCAGCCGGCCCGGCTCTTGGCGGAGAAAGCTGACATGTTTTACCCGGCTCGCGTGCAGGCGCAGTTCAACCTGACAGGTGCGCCTGCGGCTTCCTGTGTGTCTGGTAAGCAGACACGTGCAGGCGGGTGTGCTCATGCTGCCGGCGCGCCTGCAGGTTACGACGCCTGCGCACACATGTCCGAGGAGACCAAGGGCGCCGACCGCTCCGCGCCCATCGCCATCATCCTGGCCCTGGGGTCCAGCAGCATCGGGGGGCTGGCCTACATCCTGGCGCTCCTCTTCAGCATCCAGGTGCCGCGCGGCCCGGGCGCCCAGGGACCTGCTCTGGCAGCGGCGCCTCTGAGCAGGCCCCTGCCTGGGTGCAGGACCCGGCAACGCTGACCACTGGCGCAGCCAACGGATACATAAGCGGCCAGATCTTTTACGACGCCTTTTATGCTCGCTACGGCTCCGGGACGGGTGGCATCATCGCGATGGGTGCGCTGCCGCCGCCTCCGTCGCTCTGCCGCCGCCTCCCCAGCCCTACCTCAGCTGGAGTCCCAGCCACCGCGCCCTGGCTGCAGGCATTCCTGCCATCGCCATGTTTGGCTGCGGCCTCTCCTCGCTGACCAGCAACAGCCGCATGTGCTGGAGCTTCTCGCGCGACGGCGCGCTGCCCTTTGGCCGCCACCTCTCGGCCGTCAACAAGTGGTGCGGCTCTCTCATCAGCACCCTGGCTGTGTTGCTGCCAGGAGGGAGGACAGCCTGAGCGGGCGGCTGACAGTTCGCCGCCCGCCGCAGGACCCAAACGCCCGTCAACGCCACCATCTTCATGGCGACGGTCGCCTTCCTGCTGTGCCTGCCGCTGCTGAAGAGCGTCGTCGCCTTCCAGGCCGTGGTGCGCCCCGCGCCCACAGCGACAGTCCCAGGAAGATGGTGCGCAGCCAGATCGGCGATACTAATGTTCCAGCGTCTGACAGAGCATGCCTTGCGCCCGCAGGTCTCGATTTCGACGATCGGGCTGTACATCAGGCAAGCACCTGCCCCACCTCGCTGCGCCTTGCTGCAAGTCGTCACGCGGCGGCCTGCCCGCTCTGACGCCAGCGTGACCCCTCCTCCGCCCTGCGCGCAGCTACGCCATCCCCATCCTGATGAGGCTCACCTTTGGCCGCAAGCAATTCGTGCACGGCCCCTTCTACCTGGGCCCCGGCATTTCGGAAGCCGTCAGCTGGGCGGCCGTCGTCTGGGTCGCATTCATCACCGTGCGCCTCTCCCTTCTGCTCCCATCCAGTCGTCCCAGCCCCGCCCCGGCAGCAGCCTGGCTTTTCTGACGTCGAAGCCTGCCCACCTCCCCGCCCCTCAGGTGGTTTTCTGTCTGCCAACGCTGTACCCCGTCACCAGCACCACGCTCAACTATGCGCCCATCGCCGTCGGCATCGTCCTCGTCTTCTGCATCGTCAGCTGGCTGCTGCCGCGCCCTGTGGGCGCCCGCTTCTGGTGCGCCGCCGTCGCCCACTCTTTCGCCCAGTGGGGCTGCACCCAGGCTGGATCCGCGCCAGTGCCACAGATGCAGCCCCAGACGCGTGAGGCAAGGCGCCTGCTGGCCGCAGGTACAAGGGCGCGCAGCCGACGCTGGACGACAGCGACCGGCTGCCGCAGTTTGACGACTCGGCTCACCCGGCCCACCCGCCCTTCACCACCGCCCAGGCCTTTGCGCCCAAGCTGACCTGAGCAAATCGGGCTCGGCAGGCGCCTCCTTTCTTACTGCCAAGACCTGCAGGCCCCCTCAGCCGGCCTTTGGTGCCGCCCTTTTGAGGCTGCGCCGAGAAGCCTTCCGTGTACTCGGGCATTGCTGTACGAGGCCATCCGCCTTGTCTAACTAGTGGGGGACTGGGCGCAAACTTGAGGTTTGCCGCTGGCCCCCTCCTTTCGTACTTCATGTTGTAGGACAGCCCAGCATGCATTGGTCCTCGCTGGTCAATTCGGCAGGTGCTCGGCTGCGCGCGCGGGTAGGCTGGGTGGGCTGGGTGCTACGCGCTCCCCCTCCGCCCGGGTGTTCCCTCCGCTGTGAGCGCTGCCCCACCATTGTACAGCCCTCTGACTGCTGCCTCCACTGTGCCCCGCTGGCTGCGTCCTAGCCTGAGCCACTGCCTCGCTGTCTGACGGTCCCCACGCGCTCTCAGCAGCATGTGGCCCTCACTCTGCATTCCTTGCCTGCCCAGCGCGTGTTGTCCCTCCAGTCGCCGTCTTCACCCCGCCTATATCCCCGCCTCAGCGCGAGCCTCAAGCTCCTCGAGTTTCAGGAAGCACTCACCCTATAGCTTTTCCCGTTGCCACCTCGCCGGTTCAATATGGCAACGGTCAGAAGCGGTGTGCAATTTCTCCCAGGCTGCACTGCTGCTGCCGGTGTCTGGTGTGCTGCCATCGCTTCACCTGGTGATGCCGTGGGACACTTGCGGTCGCTGCGTAGCATCTCGCGGCCTGGTATTAAGCACACCGGGACCCTGTGACCCATCTTTACCTTGCCTAGTGGCGTGCGCTTTAACGAACGCGCACCCTTTTCATTTGTTTCAATTCCAGCTTGCAAGACTCAGCACTCAGCAATGCACGCCCAATCAATTTGTTTCCAATGCCACAAAGTCATTCCAAGGGGACTGCCAATGCTGCATCCAAGCCACCTTCGCACAGTCATGCTCATGTCCCTTAAATCTGCAGTGTTGGTAATCGTCAAAGATATTGGGGAAGCTGGAGCAATCTTTCAGGAATGGAAACTATTTGGAAAATGCAGCCATATGCATGAGCTTGAGCCTCCATCGGTGGCCAGGTCACTGCTGCTTGCGAGCCACAAACACTTCCAGCACCAGCGGCACCTCATGTGTGCCACCCGGCCCCGAAAAATCGACTCCCTCAGATGCGACTATGGCATCGAACTGTGCCTTGAGCTCGGCTTGGCGCTCCGCGGGAAGCAAAGCGATGTAGCTCTTCGAGAGCATCCGGCCCCACACCTGCTCCTGCGTGGCTGCCAACGAGTGCCTGCAGCCAGCAAGGGCTCAATTGACGAGCGCTTGCACAAGCTCCCAAGCTGCAGTTACAGCGTGGTGGGAAAATGCCTACTTGTGGAAGGTGCTGTGGGCGGCGGGGTGGCGGATACCAAACGCTTGTCGGACCCAGGCGCTCTCCTCAAAAGGCCGCCGCCAGGTGCCGCGGAAGTACTGCGGTGCGCCCTGGCTGAGCGGTTCGATGAGCTCCGCCAGGAACTTGCGGATCCACGTCTCGCTCACGTCCTCCCTGTTTACACAAGTCAGTGCCTCAGCGAGCGGGCCTTGCCTGCGCAGTGGCAAGACATGGGCCGCGGGAGCACCTGTTCCACAGGAGGCAGAGCCCTGCGCCCGGTTTGAGCACACGGTGGATCTCTCGCAGCGCCTCCTCGTTGGCAAACCAATGGAAGCCCTGCAGTTGCCATGCGAGGCTGAAGAAGTAGCTGTGAGGAGGCAAGAATCAGCTTGGCCAGGTGTACGATCAGGTCGTGCCTGGGCCACAAAGACGGCGTCCAGAGAGGCGTCAGCGGCAGGGATGCTGGTGGCCGTGCCGCTGACGGCGCGCACGCACGGCACATTCTTGACCAAGCCGGCAAGCATCGCCTGGTTCGGCTCCACTGCCGTCACCGCCAGCTGTGGGTGTTCCAGCAGCCGCCTTTGGCAGCAGGCCCCCAGGTGAGGCCTATGATGGTCGCATATGAATCTCTGCGAGGAGAAAGAATGCCTGCACCTTGTAAACAAGCCTGTGCCAGCTGCCAAGTCGACGACCTCCCGTCGTGTTGGGCCCGCCAGCCCGAGCTCCTCCACCAGAGCCGCCACTATGGCAGGCGGATATCCTGGCCTGGACCTCTCATACTGGTCAACCTGCAGCACCGGCCCTCTTGCACTGACAATGGAGCAGCTGCCCGCAGCTAGGGAGCTGGGATCGGCAACGGCGAGAGTGTGGCCCTGTCGTTACTTATCGGCGTCCAGTGGCTTGACAGAGAGTCATGGTGTAAAGCACGATGCTGGCGACCATTGGCTGTGGTGCCGATTGGAGGAATGTGGAACAAAGAGAGATGCCATCATGCCGAGGCGCAAAGCCGCGCCTGCAGAGAGAACCCATCGGCGGCGGTCTTATGAACGTCCGAGTTCACGGCCATGGTGCGCTTCACGTTCGCGAGCCGCGCTCCGCGGAGTGCTGGGGCGATGTGCCGGACGCAGGAGAGCATGTGCAGCCACGACCGGCTCCCAGTGGCAGTCGCTCGACAGTTTGCGGCAGGCAAGAGCGCTGTTTTGGGCAAAGCAGTTCACGATGTGAAATGTGAAATCGAGGGGGGGAGCGCGTGCGCGCTCGCGCCAAACCCGCGCTCCATGCGGCGCGCGGCGGGCCGGGAGGAAACTGGCGCCGCCTCACGGCTGCTCCAGCTCCATGGCCACGACGGCGCGGCCCTGCTTCTCCAGGTCCTTGCGGAACGCCTCCGCGTCCGCGACGACCACGACCTGCTGCTGCTGCGGGTGCAGGTGGTGCTGCGCGGCGTTGAGCACGTCCTCGGCCGTGACCGCCTGGATCTTGTCGCGGTATGTGTACAGGTAGTCCTGCGGCCGCACACGCAGCGCTCAGCACCTGCCCGCCGGCTGCCAGCTGGCTGCGCATGGAAGGGGGGGCTCGCTCGCCTGCGGCAGACCGAGCAGCGAGAAGCCGACGGCGCGCTGCAGCTGCGACTCGGCCGAGGCAAAGTTGAAGATGAAGCTGTTGAGCGTGCGCGCCTTGGCCGCCTCCAGCACCTCCTTGGACGGCGGCGCCTGCGTGACCTCCTGCGGCCGTGCGAGAGCGCCCTGGCTCGGCTGCCGCCCGGGCCGGGCCCCTCTGGCCCCGGAGTGCGCGGGCGGCTGGGCGCGGACCTGCAGGCTGCGCTCGAGCGAGGAGATGAAGGCGCCCACGTTGGCCGTCTCGCCGCCCGCCAGGAAGAGGCCCTTGTGGTCGACCGTGCTCGTGTTGAAGCCGCCCGAGACCGAGTAGGCCAGGCCCTGTGCGGCCACCGGGTGGGGGGGGAGTCAAGGTGAGGCGGGCGGGCGGGCGGCCCCCAGGACGCCGGGCGGCAGGGGCGCGCCTCCTTGGAGCGGATCTCGTTGAACAGCTTGCCGCCGAACGAGTTGAGGATCTCGTTCAGCACGTCCAGCGCGGGCGCGTCCGGGTCGCGGATGTCCACGCCCGCCTCGCCCATCGCCACCACCGCCTGCTCCTGCCCCGGCCGGTCGACCAGGAACACCTTGCCCTTGCCGCCGGGCGGCCGCGGCAGCGGCGTGCTCGGCAGCGCCGCCGGGCGCCCGCCGTCCGGCTTGTGCCACTTGCCCAGCTTCTGCTCCAGCAGCTGCGCCATCTCGCCGCTGTCAAAGTCGCCTGCAGTCGCCGCGCCAGTGAGCGTCCACCGCAGAGGCCCGCGGCACCCGCCGCCTGGGGAGGTGGCCCGGGGAGCGCACCCAGGACGCCCATGACCGCCGAGTCCGGCCGCTCCCACTTGCGCAGGTACGCCTCCACGTCCTCCCTGGTCAGCCGCTTGATCTGCGCGCAGCCGGCCCCCCTGCGTCAGCGCCCGCCGGGGCACACGAGTCCGGCGGGTGAAGGGGCCGGCTGGGGGCGCGCCTGGCTGACGCTGGCCGAGCGCGCAAACACGCTGTCCCGCCCGTACACCAGCTTGCCCAGCTCGCGGCGCGGGATGCCGGTGGGGTCGTCGTTGCGGTGCTCCAGCAGGTTGACCATCTGCGGGGCACGGGCGGCTCAGTCGCGCGGCGGCGCACTCTCGCGTGCCGCCCAACCCCCCCCCCCCCCCCGGGCGAGGCAGCCGCGCGCTCGCCTGCGCCTGGTAGAGCGCCAGCTTCTTCTGCGGGATGACCGGGCTGGTCAGCACCTCCGCCACCAGGCCCAGCACCGACTTGGCGTCCTCCTTCAGGCACTCGAAGCCTGCGGC